>DVZL01002122.1:0-16004 GCA_018236625.1 Lasaia peninsularis
TTTCCACCTTTGGTGTCTATAGGCGACGTGTATTTCTTACCATCAGGAAATCCGTCTGCTTGTTTGCCTTCCATTAATTATTATAAAAAATAATAATAATAATTTTCGAGTTATTTTATATGCAATTTAATTAAATATGTAGTATCATTTAAAGTATGCCGATACTATTGATTATTGAGCATTTTTTAAAACACTGGGTCATAAATCTTTCAAAAATTGATGACTTTCAAAAATTCAAAAACTGTATAATGTTGTTTCTTTTTGCATCGGTTATATTAGATCAGGGCAATATTGATTATTCAGCAGTTAGGGTATCAGCAAATATATCACATACATTTGTCGACAAAAACGTAGAAGCTCTTAGAGTTAATAATGCTGTGATCGCGTTATTTAGGTAATAACAATTAGGTAGAAGTTACAATGTCTTATTTTTTTAAATAATGATACCGAAAATATGTATTATAATAGTATATAGTAATAATATATTTTTTGCAAGAAAAACGTATTAAACCAGTAAAAACTGCTAAAAATTACTTCTATACAATTACGTGTAGGTGAAAAATATTTTATTATGATATTTCAAAAAGGGCAAAAAAGAATCATCGAATTCATTAGGAATTGACGGAAAAATCTCATAACAAAACTAGAAAAACCGCTGTCAAATTAAAAACCTCCTCTTTATAAAGTCGGTTAAAAATAAGTTGTGTATAAAGATAACCGGTGTAGCAACCAGCGATTCATTTATTTATGAAGTAGATGAGAAAGTCTACTTACTCCCTCCGATTCCGCTGTGTAGAATAGATCACCTACCTCCCTACCAGGCAGCTCTTAAGAGGCGAGCATAGGTTAAATGGGTCACTTCCAACAAGACTACTGGTGGTAGAGTGCTGTGCAACAACTCGTCCGGGTTGGGATCCACCGTCTTTCCTATTCCTGTCGCCATAATGACATTGTCGTATTCTGGTCCGGAGGGTAGGGACATACGGTCTAACAGCTCGACTACAGTCAGCGACACACCTACAACATGGTGTCTATAGGCCACGGTTGTCTTTTACCATCAGGAGACAGTGTGCTTGTTCGATGTCTTATCCTATAATTTTTTTTGAGGAGGAGGAACATGGTGGACACAAAATAATATTTGTATTTTTTAATTTATAACATTAAAAGATATCGTTTTACAAATATATACGAGTAATATGTACATGATACTGTAAGCACAAAATAGATAAATAAAAAATGAGCTATAAAAAGTTGTTAACATTACTCACCTTTTTTGAATTTTTGAATAAAACATTTATGTTAAACAGTTAAATGGCAAAACTGAATATCAGTTTTATTTACGCTTTGGTTAATTTGAACTAAATGACCTTATTGTTTTTTTGTCATATTGTACATAATTGTAGAAGGTGGTAGAGTGCTGTGGTATATAGCTCAAATTGGTACCACCGTCGTATGGTCATAGAGGTGGCAATAACCGCTATACAATACTGAATTATACTGTTATGTTATTTTTTAATAACTCTTTTCATAAACTGTTACTATATTATTAGCTATTAGTTGGCAAAAGGTATAAAATCGTTTTTTTTACTACCTTTAACAAGTGTAACAACAGTTCACAACAATAACAGGATGACTAAGAATTCAATAATTTCGTTATCGGCTGTGCTTGAATAACGCGTTATATAATCTGTTATTGTAATAATGACCACTTCTACGTATGGATGTAAAATATGAGATGAAGTAGATAAAACAGAAGAAAATTTAGTACCAAATCAGGCATTGACTCTGCCTTAATATCGTCACTGGCCAATGGCCATCACCTTAAGATCAACTCCAATTTTATTTATTTATTTGGATATGCTTTCAAACAAGCAACCTTGTTACTTAAAATGTATATTTGTATTAAATATATTTTATACACAATATGGTAATAAATCCTGGTTATAAAATGTATACAATGTATATATTTTTGTAGATAAAATAAAAAAGTGCGAGTTTTAAAGTTAACACAAAGAAAACAAAACAATTGGCGGTCATATAAATATCAAATGTAGGAAGTTCATTAAATGTAGGTAGGTAAGATCTTTATGAGTTTTTTTTTGGCAAGTTAATTATAATTTATTTCGCTTATTCGTGTAATACTATAAGTAAATAATTCACAATCTTTGTATTAGTAATTGAATAAATAATACAACTGTTAAGTAGAAACCAATTCCTTATACCTAATTTTTAGATTATTCATTACTTGAATAAACAAGTAAATGATGCAAAAACTGACCAAATATGACAGTTTAAACCGATGAATATGTTTCTCGCATTTCAGTGTGGGAAACTAGGGTTTCCCATGCTCCGATTCCTTTCTGTCTTTTATTTATCAATTTCGCTCGGTCTTCAGCATCCCACAATAGTAACTGCAGGAACAGTTTGTCTGCTAAGTCACGGACATGAAGGATGCCACGTATTTGAGCGTTTCGCTGTATATTCATCGTCGAGATATGCAACCTCTGCTTGAGCCGCTCGAGTAACGGCCAAGCTTCACTGCCATACAAAAGTGATGGTTTTATAAACCTGTCCTTTCAACTTTACCGATATTTTAGTGTCACAAATGACGTCGGTAATACTCTAATCATCTAACATTATTGAGCTAAAAGACTGAGGAGGTAAGAGATTACAAATCTAATGTAACATTAAAGTTAAATGTTACATTCAATTTTCTCAATTAATTCTATAGTATTCTTTTCGCCGCAAAAAGTTTCGTCTCATTGTGGCAAGCCAGGCAAGTGGTCTCATATTATGTTGTATGCTTCGCTAATAAGCGATAACAACTTAAAATAAACGTTTCAAAACCTTTGTTAATAACGGTATAATGCATTAGTATGTTTTATTATTTAGAAAAATTCACACATGTACTAAAGGTCGAAAGTAAAATGTATTTACTCGGTCTTATCAAATATTGTTTTAATAACATACGTTATCATGTTTGCTCTTTTTCCATCCAGAATTAATAAACTTTGGCTAAAAACAAGATAAAGGTGGTAAAATATACCTCAAATAACGGAACTATTAATTAGTAATTATATCTCAAACATATTAAGAAGTGTATCAAAATATACCTACATTATATTGCTTTATAGTGCAAATATGTAAATTCATTTCTGATTGATTCCTAAGTCTCATGTTGCGAATATGGTTTAATTTTTGTACGAGTAACTAGAAGGTGCTCGCAGATGACTAAGTTATAGAACTCCAAGTCAAGTATTCATATTTAGTTTAATAGGTTTGACTTTAGAGTTACAGAAAAAATCCCTTTATACGTTTAGTATGAATATTGTGCTAGAATATATATATAATATAGTGCAGCTGTATATATGTTAAAAGTAGTCCTATTTGACTTTGATATACCATTATGTAGGTCAAAGTCAAATAGGACTACTTTAAAGACATTGCCTTAACTATTGATCTTCTAATCAAAACAATATAATTTATATTTTATGCAACATCTACTGGACGTACAAAAGCAAGTTTTACGATTATAGCTCTTCTGTTATTGTTAATAAGATTCAATATTGATTTCTTGTCGTTGTTCTTAAAATAGCATCATTTTATTATCCAGCAAGTGGTCATTACTGATAGATAATGAGGGTAGTTAAGTATTTTATTATTGTTTTACATTTCTTGTGTACAGTACGTCAGCAATATATCACTTTATGCTTAAAACATATCTGTGTTCTAGTTGAGTAAGTAATATTTTGGACCAATATTAATAAAGTTTATTAACGATTAAAAGTAAACGAAGCAAACTAAGAGGAAATGCACTTTTGTGTAATTAATCAAATTAATCTCAATTGATTAAATAAATAAGAAACTATTTTTAATACTAATTATTTACGAATAGAATAACGTATGAATAATATTAATTAAATAAGAAATATTTAACAAAATATTGAAGATGGGTCACTGCACAAACGTTTACGACTCGGTCAACATATATTCGCTTTTTACGAGCTGCGAGCTTTTTGGATTATTGGAACGGAGGATTTGGACTAACACAGGTTAAAATCCTCTAAAATAACTACTATCCCGTAAAAAAGTATAATATTTGTTCGACTTCTGAAAAGTAAATATATTAGAGAAGAGGACTTTTCTCATAT
This sequence comes from Lasaia peninsularis, assembly GCA_018236625.1. Lineage (NCBI taxonomy): Eukaryota > Metazoa > Arthropoda > Insecta > Lepidoptera > Riodinidae > Lasaia > Lasaia peninsularis. Next base: position 4,152 of record DVZL01002122.1, read on the forward strand.
TTTGTCATATCAATATATTTTTTTACACAGTCTAACAATGTTCACTAAAACCGATATCAGTTAGCGAGGCTGTCACGAAATTCGGCAGAAAGATATATCCACAAAGCCACTCCTTTAATTTATTTTTAACATATTTCGTCAACCGGTATCGTAACAGATATAATCGCGCAACGTCTAACCGAGAGTCGGCCGGAGTTGCTGGCAACGGTGAGCGTTATTAATGTAGACTAGTGTTGTTAAAGATTCCTCTTCCGCTTCCTCATTCCGCAACAGGAAGTTCCGCAATATTTTGGGTTCCTCAACCGTTATCGCATCCTCATAAATAAAAATTAAAAAATCTTCAAAATTTAAGAGGAATTTATGAGGAATTTGTGTTGTATATGTTACTGAACTCTTCCTTAACTGCTGGACCAATTTTGATGATTCTTTATTGTGTGTGTTTTGAGAATGGTTTAGGATCATAGTTCGGTCCACTGGAAAATGCCCTTTTAATTATTTTTTTTGTGTATGTATGTACAGACAGGACAGCGGCTTTTGGGTTGGGTCCGCTAGTAGGTATTTGTACTTTCCTATCATCCTCTTCCTCATCCGCATCCTCTAAACTTGCGCGTAACCATTCCTCTTCCTCCTTTTCTTCCTCATAATCACTTCCTCAACAACACTACTTATAATCTAATCGATTAATGCTCGTCATTTGTCACAGGGTCAATTACTTATAGCCTACGGATGGGTTGCCTCCTGGTGCAGTAACGTTGCGTGTATTTATCAAGTATTTCTTAATACAAAGAAATATGTCTGATCATAAACACTATGGTAAAAGATTCATCAGAAACTATTAATCATAAAATAATATTACCGGGAGAATGAATTCGAATTGACAACCATTCAAAACGAGGTTACGCTGTTATTATTCTAGCTACACCGTTTTCCCCGTGTTGGTCTAGATTCGGTTGTAGAGTAGGCCAACTGCCTTCCACCCAGGCAGCTCGTAAGAGGCGAGCACAGGTTCTATTGTCACCAACACCGTGACATTGAATAGGCGGTAGAGTCTTGCAACGACTCATCCGGATTGGTACCGCCTTACCTATTCCTGCCACGATAGCGTCAGTGCTCGCCATTGTCGTGTTCTGGTTTGGAGGGCAGGATAGCCGGTTAACTTACGCATGCAAGAGGCTTACCATATTAGCCTCAGGTTGGCAACGCACCATTTCCACCTTTGGTGTCTATACACGACGTAAATTTCTTACCATCAGGAGATTTCCTGCTTGTTGGCCTTCCAATATCATAAAAAAAATTCACTATTCGTAATAATAGCACTGCGAGAATGTTTTATAGGGTTGTGTTTGAGTGAAATTAGTGCTGTTAACTAGTGTTAGTTCTAGTCATATTTATATGCTTTAAATATGATTTTAATCAAAATAAACCTGGTTGTCATTTAAAAACCAGTTTGACGTTGATCATTTAGAGCTGAAAATTTACTGTCATGCATGTATATTATGTTTATTAGTATATTCTAGCTTATAATTATGAGCCTTGTTTGATTCGTCGGTGTACGGAAAAAATCGTACGAGTTTATGTTACGCGTTCCTATTTTAAGTGTATGTAATTTTGTAAGAAATAAATAAATAAATTATAAACTCTTGTGATCTTGAGTGGCTTAAATGCATTAGTATTTTCTTTAAATTTTCACCAAATAATTATAATACCGCACTAATTTCACTCAAACATAACCCATCTGTTTATAAACGCTGTTATTATATTTTTAGTATGTATTAATGTATGTTTATATTATTTTTTATGTTACGTATTATACGAGTTCTATTTATTATATATACGCATCAAAGTATATATATATTTACATAAAAATACTATATATTTCTAATTAAGTTAGGTTGACATGACATGTAGCATTAAGTCAACTTTTACAATTTTTTAGTGCATACGTTTTTAAATAAATATATAAGTAATGATAACTGCCTTAGTTAGAGACTGTGTCGCAGTCGTCAACTTTTGGATTCGACATAAAGTATCTTAAAAATAACAATTAAAGTCTGTGTGAGTATGTGTGTGTATGTTTGCTTATATGAAAGATTATGTAGTAAATATAAGAAATGTATGTAGCAAAATTTAGTAAAAAAAATTAATTGAATTCAATTAAAAGTTTAACCTCATGAGTTCATTTTTGTTGCTAGTGAATTGTTGCTAGTGAATTAAAAATGATTGAATTATTAATGATTCATTATGCACTTTACACACTTAAATAAGATATGCTTATTTGAGATCCGATATATAATCGTAGACTTTTAACATTTATTATACTGTGATTGAAATCATTATGGTTATTCTACAGAATTTTCCAATTAATAATCACAACGCTGCGAGAATGTTTCATTGCTTCGTGTTCAAATGAAATTAGTGTGGTTAGTTACTAAGCGTCAGCATGAACTTTATTGGATATGGTTGTTAGTTTTAGCGATATTATCAGCATTTTGACGACTACTATTTCAATTTTTTGTATATTTGCTCAAAAATGTTGATTTGGAGAAGAATATAAGTTGATTTATTTTGTCAATATTAGCGTTAGATTGTTAATAGCTCCTTGTACTTATATCGTACCTGTAGTGAATGTAGTGATTAAAAATGTTATTGTTGTTACATTATACGATTTAGATATTTTGAGTGGCTGATCGTACGGCTTGGTTTTATATCCATTTTCCCTCATCAAATTTTTCATTTTTTTTTTAAATTTTAACCTGGGATAATGGCGATGCTCCCTAGATAGTACTTGACGACGACGCCAGAATCCTATTCAGTAATTCATTTTTGAGTCACAAATATTTTTATGTAATTTGGCAAAACTTCAGTTGTTAAGCTTGGAACCTGGAACTTTAATGGTATTTGTTATACTGACAATAAATATTAAACTTACACGTATTTGGGGTGAATAAAATATTTTAGTTGTTTATAAAACGAACGTAAACATAAATGTAAAAATAATTCGTGTATAGATGACTTCATAGAAACAATAATTTAAAATATCAAAGCCTTTTAAAATTGAAACAGTTATCTACTAAGATAAATCAGATAAACGTAATACAAGATATTTGGCGAAATTCCAAGTGGCCACTCATAAAGTTTTTGGTACAATTTGCTTCTTGCAGCTAATACTGGTCATGAATTTATTTCAAGTAGTATCTTGCAAGCAATCTACTCTAATAGGCAAACTTAGTACGCTGTTGGGCTCGGACAAGTCTTAGCTGCTTATCTCAGATCTTCAGTATACTACAAGTAGTGCTATATTTGCCCGGAAACCCACTTTAATGTTTGAAGCCCTGCAACTGTTTATTATTAAACTTTGTTTTTTTTTTTGAAAGAGGAAACTTCATGGAACAATGAATTTTTCTCTTTATTTGAGACCGTAAATAACCAGATTCGGAAATACAAATGGCAACAAATACATTAATTTATTATTATTTATGTACTTAAACAGCACTTTCAATATCAATTATATTTTAATAATTGAATAAGTAATTACATTTGGGTAAGTGAATTATAATTTACTAGCTGACCCGAATTTCGTATCGCCTAACAGTTAATGTATGTCGTGTTACCTTTAAGCTGAACTAATTTAGGCTTTGATGAACAAAATACAATGATACAAAATAAAAAGAGAATAAAATTTAAAAATAAACAAAAATAATTTCGTTACCCTATGGAATAAATCTTAGAAATTGATTTCAGAAATAAAAACATTAATTTACACAAAATAAATTTCTGAACGCATGCTTAAACATTAAACATGTGTCGTTATTTCTGTGTAAACTTCTATGTAACTGCTCATTGCACTTTTTAACCTTTTTAATTGATTTCAAAAATTACAGACGATGCATAAATGTGCAAAAGATAATAACCATATTAAGTGTAAAATAATTTGTTCAAAAATATATAATGATAATTATTTTGTTTGTGATAAGGGAGGGCAAACGAGCAAACGGATTTTTTGACAATTATAATATTAATGGGTATAATAAAAGGCTTACTTAGTCGTAGTCACGGTGGTAGTAAAAAAATTGACGATGCTTAATAGAAGATTTAGGGATCGCAAGACAGTTGGATTGTGTTTTAATGGAACTCAGCAGCAATATCGCGAAACACTACTTTATAGATTTTGTTATAGGTCTATTTTTTTTATTATACGAAATATATTGATAATTTATGTTTATTTATGAATATATTTCGTATTTTTATTTTTTTTAAAGTATGTACAGTGAACGTCTATAAATTTTGTATTCAACTTAACAATAGTTATTGACTATTATTTTAGTTTCATAATTTCCAGTTAGTGTTTTTAACGTTTATGTGTTTTATGTGGTGGCTCAAATTTATTATAATCAAATGTATCAAAAATTTTATTCAAAACAAAGATATTTGATTAAAATTGTTCATTATAATATCACAGCAATCTCAATTCTGACATCACAAAAGCGATGATTGAAATGAAATGAATTATACCATATAAAGTAGGCGGCAATATTGAGGTAATTTTCTAAGGAAAAATATGACAGAGGCTTATACTGCTAACGCCAAGTACGAGGAAAATGTTGTAACAATAATCCCAAGAGTTTAGTGCCAAATTAAATATGAGGGGTCCTCGCCTACGCTTGCGGTCACAAATTGGCATACTTGGCCAAACTTGGGCAATTTGCTTAAGAACACTAATTCATGAGTGTCGCATATGTGTTTGGGGAATATGCTGGAACCACTTTTTAAGTTTTGGCCGTTAATATGACAAACGTTGGCACGGAATCAATACATATTGTTGCCAAACAAGGCCAAAAGTGGAATTGCTTTAGTTCCTTGTAGTTATCGGCAATGGATTTGGAAACAGATTCCAATAACACGTAAAATAATGTAAATGTTTTATTTTAATGGTGAAATAAAAATGAATTTTTGATAGTCAAGCATGGTTTTGTAAGGTTTAAAAAAAACTTGTTTCCAAACATGTATTTAGCAAAATACTTGCCCCGTGTTGGTACGCGTTCCGTTGTAGACCTGAACTGGACCAACTGCCTTCCACCCAGGCAGCTCGTAAGAGGCGAGCACTGGTTCCATTGTCACCAACACCGTGACATTGACTAGGTGGTAGAGTTTGGCTTTGACTCGCCCGGATTGATGCCACCGCCTTACCTATTACTGCCACAATAGCGTCGGTGATCGCCACTGTCGTGTTCTGGTTTAAAGGGTAGGGTAGCCGGTAAACTTTCTGACGCCTCAGGTTGGCAACGCTCCATTTCCACCTTTGGTGTCTACAGGCGACGTGTATTTCTTACCATCAGGAAATCCGTCTGCTTGTTTACCTTCCAATATCCTTTAAGAAAAACATAGCCACAAGTTGCCAAATTTGGAATTATCTTCTAAAGTGTATCTTTACTCACAGGAAATTATTCTCTTCTTTCGTCTGGAAGGAGTAACATTGATAATCCATTACATTTGTTAAAAAACCGGCGCGCCCTTTTTTATATTTATTTCATTCTATTTTTAGTGTTTATTGTTATAGCGGCAAGATTTAATACATCGTCTGTGAAAATTTCAGCATTCTGGCTATCACGGTTCATGAGACGGACGGACGGACGGACAGCGGTTAGTTCTGACATATTTCACGATTCCTGTACATTGTTTGTTCAAAGTTATTGCTTGAAGTATAAAAATTGTATCAGCGAGGCTTAAAACGTATTCGTGGACACAAATCCTTTTCCGCTGATATTTTACCAATAAGTTTGAAACTACTTCGATTGAGAGTCCTTTATTTAGTAAAAATATTTATATAAATGTATAGTTTTGGTGTTGAAATGTGAAAAACCCATCGCCAGCATGTTATTGGAGTAGGTAGGTATATTCCATTTATGTCGTCAGCCACACTACACATCTTGTTATAGGTATTAGAGTGCATTGCTGTACAGACCACCTCGTTGGTCGAGGGGCTAGCGTACATGCCTAACTCCATCGACTAACCGCGAAGCTCGGGTTCGATTGCCGGCGGGGACACACATTTGTGTGATGAATATAGTCTGTACTGGGTGTTTATTAAATTTATTCTTGTGTGTATTTAAATATTTTTATGTATTAGTATCGTTGACTCAAACCCATATCACATTAAGCATTTAATTTGCTTACATCAATTTCTGTAATTTGTCCAGTAATATTTATTATTATCATTTATTCGTCTTATTTTTTTTATTATATTTAATATAAAAAATAATAAAAATATAAACATAAAAAACACATCTCCAAAGACGGTGATCTTACAACTAAACCGGTTATGGTCAGGGCAACAGATTGAGGAATCTCCGCACAATGCTTGCAGTCCCCAGAATTGAGTTCTTCAAAAATCGTTGCCCGATGGTTTGACGTTCGATAACGTCGTCAAAAATGTAACAAATTTCATAATTTTTTTCCTGGATCAAATCCAAATTGACACAGCAACGTTACGAAGTTAAACTTATAGGCTCACGAAGGACCAATTTTACAACACAGCGACGCTCGTGATTGTTTCGCGTTGAAACGCTAATTTGCATTTTAAGCAGTCTCCTCGTTATCGTCTCATACAACTAGTTTTATCGTGACACTGACTTATTAATTACTTCTGAGAAAGTCACATGGAATACTAATTACGTGAGCTTGGGAATTGCTTTGTGTATACTGCCAGTACTTCGCAGAGTTGATAATTGATGACGGTAAGGTTCACGATATTGATATAATTATTTGAGTTACCATTAACATTATATTTATCATTATAATTTTACGTGGTCGTAACTGCTTCTCTATCTATCGCATCAATAATATGGGAACTCTGGCCTACGCGCTTTAATTGCAAAAATCTGAGTTTAATTTTCAAGAAAGAGGTTCTTGATTCGCATCTATGTTGTTTTGTAATGTGTATGTTATGCGATTACCTCGGTGTTTGTTGAAATATTGATAAAATTATTTTTTATTTGAAAGCTTATACTTCCGAGGTGCCATTATCACCAAGTCAGCACCCGATAATGGTATCCTAGGGAAATCGAGAGAAACCTTCCAAATTTATGAGGAATTACAGACAATGTCCTTCTTTCACTGATATACACCGAGTAGAGAGCTAGCTAGCCCTTACATCTCGTGGAAGTGGAACCCCCCAACATCTATACAAATAAATAAAATTAGTTGTTATGTATGATGTAATATTAAAAGAAGCGGTTTTACTAAACGTATATGTATGTTAAAAGGCACATATACCAAAATCTCTAATGTTTTTTTCTATAGATAATAAAATAACTACTATATAATATATTGTTTAATATAACTAATATATAATAAATTGATTAATAATTAAATTATGTTTTAAAATATTTGCACACCACATTGTGGTAGAATATTTTGGTATAATTATTTTTTTTTATTTTGTAACAACTTTTAACACACACATATTCTGCAAATAAATAAAATGTCATTTCATTTCATTTCATTTCTCGAAAACAGCTGGACTGATTTTAATGGGACTATCCTTGGCAGACAGATGATTTAATGAGGAAAAGTTAAGCTAGGTACTTTTATTTTAGAAATGTATAAAATAATTAAATAAAAACATGGATGAATCCACTGGCAAACATAGTATTAAACAAATATTTACTTTGCCGACATCATAATGAACTTGAACTCGGTTTTTCAGTTTTAAGTTATAAGATGTTGAAGACAAAGTAAGGCAGCTTTTTATTTTTTGTTTATATAACAAGAATCAAAAAAATATATGAGGAACCACCACTGAAGTATGTATGATCTATGATAAAAATAAGACCCTTAATTATGGGAACCTACCACGGATAACTACCACACAGTCACTACTCCATATTTATCTCTAGTGCATAGATCTCCTACTGAATGATTTGTAACTCGATCTTCAGAAAAAATAATCTCAATCCGTCTTTTACTGATAGATATTTTCACAAAAATCTGTGAACAAAAAAGCAACAAAAGACTATTACCCAGAGTAAAGAACAAGAAAATTATATTATGAGTACCTACCTACATTTAATAAATAGCGCCTTGATTGTTTACCATTAGAATGGCGACACCAGTGATGGATTTTTTTTGTTGAAACGATTATTTTCATTATAAAATGTCTCGTTGTAGAAGCGTTTCTGAAACTCTTAACATTATACTGTTGGTACAGATTTTAATTGATCTATATTTTTGACAAATTTTAGTATTATCACTTTAGTACAAATACCGCATCCGCAATAATAACATCAGAGAGATTAGAGAAAAGGTGAAATAAAGTATCGATATGAAAATAAAAAAGAGCATACTCCTATAGTTCATTCAAATGAAAGATGAATGAATGAGGAGACCTAGGTTGACATTCTACAATCAAATCGCTCGTGTATTATGCGAAGGTGGTATTAAGAGTCTCCGAAACAGGCGATACTTAGCACTCGATACACACTGCCTACCTCACAAGGGTTTGATTTGAAAAAATGTTTCTGTGTAGTAAAATAAAATATATAATGTACAGTCGATTAGTAAATATGGGACTCTGATCGTGACTATCAAAAAGTGTTCTAATATCAGTTTATCCTTCACTTTTCCTAAATTACCTAGCAAAGCGTGTAAACAACTTAATAACTTTCGATTATCATAGCAGAAGTTTTATTAATGGTAAATTATTTTATTTATTATCACCGACAGTGAGGCTCAATAGTAATTTCGTAGCGCAGCAAGAGAAGGATAATTTGTATTACACAATCTCGTACTTACTTTCTCATATAACAGGTTTAATTGTATAACTAGACATTAATTAGTTCTGAGAATATAACACAAAATACAGATTTAGTTATATTCAAAATTTAATTTTAGCATTGTATATGTATTTAGAATCGAGTTCGAGGAAGGCAAACAAGGATTTTATGATTGACTAACATATATATCACTTATAAATACCATAAATCATAATCAGCCATACATTATCAGCCTGACCATAGGGCCAACTTTTGGCGTGAGGAAGTATACCTGTCCCTTGACTCTTAGTGGTAGAGTGACAAAAAGGGCCTGACATTTTGGTCAGCAACAACTGTATCTTACCATCAGAAGAGTTATCTGTTTCATCCCATAGAAAACCCTCAAAAACCAAGACACGATACCATAAATTACAAACCTGACGTCGATAAGAATAGGTAATAATTGGGAGAGATGTCACAATCGCTCGCCTTATACAATTTACTTTTTAGAAAAGTCTATGGTATTTCCAATAGACATCGAAATCAATACAAGTAATCACACACTGAGAAAATACTTCGCCTTAACATGACGTTCCTGTTTTTTGTTTGGTCCTTATGTTCTTAATAATGAAACTTATTGGTTCATCAAAATGAGCAAAAAAGTGCGAGTTGGACTCGCACTCCACGGATTCTGGACCATTAGTTTATCTATAAAAAGGGCAAAAAACTCATATTTGTTATATCCCATAACTTTTAATTTTAAGTTTATTTTGTTGTTATAGTGTCAACAGAAATACATTATCAGCTAAAATTTCAACGGGCGAGCTAGCATGGTTTACGAGATACAGACTTGTGGTAGATAGACGAACGGACAGCGGAGTCTCAGTTTTAGAGTTCCGTTTTTACTCTTTGGATACGGAGCCCTCAACTTATTTCACCATGTTCACTATTATAATAAGCTGACTGAAAGCTAATATAGACTTTAAATATGAAATGCTTCATCAAAATCTTCATTATTTATAGACAAAGTCTAACTATTAAAGTACTAATTTATATTTTAAACAGTCTCTTTGTTTTCATTTCTAACTAGTCTTGTGGTGACACTAACTCTTTAATTACTTTTAAGAAAGTCACACAGAATACTAAGGGCGTAAAGTTGAAAATTTTTCCTCAGTAGTTTCTTTTGTATGAGAATGGTAAGAAGTTGATGACATAAAAATGATCTTTTTAAAATTAGAACTAAGTTCGACGTCGAGTTTTCAACTTGCAAGCTATTTTAAAAAAGTTCTTTTATGCCTCGAAAAGCTTTGAGGCATAAAAGACTCGGTGACTTAGTGGTAAGCGCTTTGGACTTCCACTTCCACAGACCAGGTTCCCGAAACCCAGAAGCGCTCTATTTGATGACGGATCTGCCACCCATCACATCATGGGACCTAATATCGTCGGCTAATCGTGGGTGTATATGTACAGCTGCCCACCCTTTCGTTAGTTAACCTGTCACTAACACCGTGGTAGAGTCCAGCCACGACTCGCCCGGAAATTCAGGCACCACCGTCTTACCTATTCCTTCCGCAAAAAGGCAATGCTCGTCGTTGTCATGTTCCGGTTGGAAGGTAGGGTAGCCGGCAAGTTTACTTACGGTCAAGGTTGATCATCTAGCTTCAGGTTGGCAGCGTACCATTACCACCTTTGGTGTCTATAGGCGACGGCGTTTCTTGCTTGGATGACTCATGATGTCTTAGGCGGTAAGTCCGTCACCATATCGGGCACACATCCAATCTCGGACGTTATATTTTTCAGATAAACTGGGAATGGGACCTGGGACCTCGCGGGTCAAAGTCAGACACTGATTACGCTCAATCAAATGCGATAAACATATACTAATAGCTAATCAGACATTTCATGTCTGATTAGCTGTGCCCGCGACTTTGTCCGCATTTTTATTTAATTATTTTATTTGTATACATATCTCAAATGAAATTCTAAAATAAAGTAACCCAAGCAGTTCCTTATTAAATCAGCTGTCTGCCAGTGAAAGTCCCGTCAAAATCAATTCAGCCGTTCCACAGATTAGCGGGTACAAACAGACAGAAAAAATTCTAAAAAATACTATTTTGGTACATTTTCCTTGTAAAAATACATATGCATTTAATACAAAGCGGTTATTTCAATATTACATACCGACACTCCAACTTTATATATTTGTCGACGCATAGTTTACGACATTTAAAAATATCTTGTACGCAGTCGATTATTACATTATTTCTTTTTGATTCTAACCCATGTGTAGTGAAATAGCAATATTTGTGCAATAGACATCTATTATATGAAAATATCCTCTTATACAATCCCCTTAAGATATAACCTCATTCATAATTATGCTTAGCGAGCACGTAGGCTACTATCTCAGGGATTCTAGGAGCGCTCTTGGCTCCTCAAATCGACGAAACGCTGAAACATCCATTAGAAGTCAGGAATATATTGTTGGGTCTCGCAATATAACTTTGTGGATATTATGATACGTGTAATATGTTCTAATATAGTCAAGTTGAAGAGTTACTTTGCTTATATGCAGTACTTTCACGCCTATTATTCTCGAAGATTTGAGCAGTCAGCATTAAAAAGCTCAGTATTAGGCAGTTTAACGAAACTATTATCTTTTTTTTGATTTGTTGCAAACATATTTTATATATTTATAATTATCTTTCCACCCACAGTTACGCTCATGTAAATTATAGTCAGTTAATGAGTAGCATAATTATGTTTCTTTGTTTTTTTTTTCCTTTGCTTAGCAAATTTGTATTTTCTTATTCTGTAATTGTGTTCATTAAATTTAACCATTTTTGAAAATATATTCATATACAATAAAATATGTAATTGGTAACCTCGCTTAACTAGAATTGGTATATTTTAATATAAGGTAACATTGTATTGGTATCCACGCCACAGGCCTCGCCTAATGTGGAGTCCACAGGCAACATCAATTCAAATAATGTAATCTTGTAAATTGATAATAAATTTATTCTTAATGTTATTATTCTTAATGTTCTATCTATCAAATAAATTAAAAGTAAAAAAAAAACAAAAATGTGTTATTCTAAGT
>DVZL01002123.1:0-16001 GCA_018236625.1 Lasaia peninsularis
CAGCCTTCTGCATTAAATGAGCAAATTTCTTTGATGGAATGTGTCCACAACGCAGTCTTAAAATGGATTTTAGCAAACTCCTATCATATTTATAATCATCGATCCATGGGCAATCTGGGACTTGTGGTTGGATTGTTTTATACCAAATTCCTTTTTCTCGCGACCTTGCATCAAAATACTCCTGCCACTCCTGTTTACACCTCAATATAGATATTATACAAAACCCCGGTGAGCTAGTAGTATAAGCTTCGGACTTCCATTTCGGTAGTTTAGGTTCAAACTCATGTACTAATGAGTTTTTCTAACCTAAGTACATTTCCCGTGAACTTTTATGGTGAAGGAAACATCGCGAGAAAATGGCGATGGACTTGCCACCTATCGTCGTCGCTAAACTTGGGTGCATATGTATCTCTGCCTACCTTTTTGGATATATGGGCGCGAAGAAATTTATTTTTATTATACTATGTAAAACTATTTAACTTCAAAACATTTCAACATTACACAAGCGTTCATCCCTTAAATACCATTCATATTTAATACGCGTTAGTAGTCAATTAAAAAAACATGCCCATACAAATATTGTGTACCGGCGGCCATTTCGTGCAATTAGTAATTTAAATAAATGTCAAATGGGGTGACAATCAAATCAAATTAGGTGAAACTGTCAGTGGACGGACGGCTGACGTGTGAATTGTGTAATTGTTCTAACGGTATGACCACGTTGACAGCGTTTTGTAGATATTTATATACTTAATTTAAAGACGAAATGTTTTTAGGGTTCCGTACCCGAAGGACAAAAACGGAATCTTATCACTAAGAAGTATAAACCGACCAACCGAACCGACTGTCTGTCTCTCTGTTACCAGGTTTTATCTCATGTATGGTACATAAGATACATGAGATAGATCGAACATTTAGATTTTTACAGATTGTGTGTTTCGGTTATCGCTATGACAACAAATACAAAAATCATGATCGTAAGAGACAAGCGTGTCCTATAGACAACAGACATCATTCATGTTATATGTGAACCGCTGGCCTGCGCTCGGTCTATTAGATCTTATGTGCAGGTCTACCAATGTGCCAATCTCCGGCAACGTAATGTTTTTCAGATAAACTGAAACAACTCATTATAACTGGTTACCCCTCTCTGGAATCAAACCCGTGCTTACGCGCGTTAAATTTGTTAACAACGACTACTTTCGACCACGGAGGTGTTACGAAGAAACGTATGTTTATTTTAATAAATGTCGAAAAAAATTTCTGGAAAAATAAAAAAAAACAAAAATTTGCCCTACCTGGAAATCGAAGCTGGGACCTTGTGCGTCAAAATCAGAGACCGACTACGCTGTTACTAATATAATTCAATATTGTTATAAGCAATGCGAGTAATATATAAATTGATGAAAACATTAATATTAGAAAAACGCTGTTTCTTTGTCAGCACCCCATAAGTAATTGAGTTCATTACTGGCCGAAGGGGCGTGGCTCATAATTATCGTGTCTCTTTGTAAGTCGGCAAAAAACTAGTGAACAATCAACTGGAATGTTAATGGTTATGTTTATTTAGTAATTATGTCTGTTCGAAGCGTCTAACGTTTGATTGAATGGAGTCTAACTGGACTTTGGATAAAGAACGTGGGTTGTGATTGTTTGGGAGAATTTACCTGTTATTAACTTGAATTTTTGTCAAAAAATAAGGACATTATTGCCTTGGAAAAATAGTCTGGGTAGCCTAGTGGTACGCGCTTCGGACTTCCATTTCGGTAGTCCAGGTTCGAACCCCGCCATCTAGCAATGAGCTTTTCTACATAAATATATTTTCCGAGTGCTTTTACGGTGAAGGAAAACATTGTAAGAAATTTGTGCCCGATATGGCGACGGACTTGCCATGTGTCACATAATGGCTAATCGGGGTTTGCATACTATTTTGAGGATAGGCGTGTCGATATATTTTTTTTATGTTGCAAATTTTTTTTTTGATTATTAAGATTTACAAACTAGCTGTATCCCGCAGTAAAACCAGTTACATTAATTGCTCTATAGCGGTGGAGCCCTTTGAGGGATCGTGATATAGATGTCCTTATCATGTGCTTTTATTGTGATTATTAAAGGATAAACTTACATCCATTTTAAAAAATATACCATTATTATTAATAACTAACTGTGCCTGCAAATTTTTTTCAACAAAAAAGGCTTTATATCAAGGACCGCCTGTTTTATTACCGATTAGCCGACCTCGATATCATATGATATAGAAATGGTATATAAGTCTAGGACGAAGCAGAAGAGAACTACTTATGTTTGTATGTTCAAGTTCAAGTTCGTTTATTTGCTTTCAGTAAAGTTCACAGTTCTTGCAGTCAATTTTACAGTATGTATTTAGCTACTAAGGCTATTAATTGGCGTACAAATATTCTATAAAATTAAAAAAAATATAATAAAATTACTTGATTCTCCATACACATCATTCAAATTCAAAAAACAATATTTTTTTAATTTGATGAGAGCTAAGGTGCTTGTTAGTTTCTTCCTTGCAAATCCAGCTATGGTGTCTTCGACGGTTTAATAAGTAACATTCTACGAACTCTATTTACAATTTATATATTGTTTTCAGCTTTCAAACCTTACTTAAGTCTCGCGTTTAGATTAAGTTTTTGGCAGTCTGAGGACACGCCTTAAGCTGCACTTTAACGTGTTACTTTATCCTTGTTCAATTACCAAACACATCTATTAGTTTTAATAATATTATCACATTTATCTGTAATATATTCACAACTCGAGGCTTAACCCTGCGGCTACTCGGTATGAACATACCATCGTTTAATTTCCTCTTAATTACCGTGCGCCTGTTGTTCGTAGCTTTAATAGAGACGATCAAATGTAATGCACCTCACTGTATTCTCCATTCATTGGTAATCATTGGAATACTATTATAGTCGTAAATACAAAAAACATATCTTCACGCCAGGTCCCTTGAGGGTAGATAGACAAATATCGAGTGCCAAGTGTCACGGTCCCTAAATACTTACCTAGATTTCATATCATAAATATTTTACAAAATAGATGTGGTATTAAAAAACCTAAAAAAATTATTATATAAAAATATGGGTACAGTAGACAGAGAACCTATATGCCTATTTCCCCGAAGGGGTAGGCACAGGTGTGCTAGAATATTCACGAATCGTTACTAGGGCCCATAATGTGATAAGTGGCAAGCCTATCGTCACTTCGGACACATTTCAATTCCGGGCAATGTAATGCTTACTCAGAATAATCTGAAAAGCATTCAAGAAAAGTTGCCCGACCTGGGAATTGAACCCAACACCTTACGCGTCTAACGGTCTTAGCAGGCGACAGCCGTACCGTTACACCACAGACCTACAGAAAAATGCTAAAACCCGACTTCAATCTCACTATCAATTTTTTTTGTAATTGTTCATATTTCAAAAAGTACTAAACTAAACTTTAATGTATATATCTGAAGTATATCATCATTACATATTATAAAACAAAGTCACTTTTTTGTCTGTCCCTATGTATGCTTAAATTTTTAAAACTAAGCAACGGATTATGATGCGGTTTTTTTAATAGATAGAGTGATTCAAGAGGAAGGTTTTAATGTATATAATATGTATAGTATACCCGTGCGAAGCCGGGGAGCATCGCTAGTACATAAGAACAAAAAACTAATTGGATTCGGCTGAGTAATCACTCATCAAACATGCAAAAAAACCCTCAAATGAATAGCGAACCTTCTCCTCTTTGAAGTCGTTTAGACAATAACAATAATATTATTATCTTCTCACAAAATATTTATTTAGGTAAGGTTATGTGCTTTTAGTTTAATATTATCTTAAGTACGAAAGTGTCTAATATAGTAGTCGCTGATATAAATGTATTCATTCATTCAGTATTTATAATAGTTTCATTCGGTGTTTAAAAAACAGTTTTTTGAAAAAAAAACGGGTCGATTCGTTTTAGTTATCATTTACAAATCTTTTTTTCTTATGGCAAACTGTGTTCAGATTAGCTCTATAGATATGTTGGTATGAGACTAATGTAGTAAGACAACGGTTACATCTTCGTAATTACCATGAAGTACCGAATACCGATGGCCGATGGGGCAAGGTGGTTCTAGGGCGGAGACCACGGATCAGTAAGCGCAGCGTATATGTATTTTTCAGACTTTGTTACTACGCTTTTGTTTTTGAACAGCAACTAGATAAAACTGCTGAAGATGAGAAATACACGGCATAATATAGAAACCAAAGATATCCAGCATCAATTACTAATTCGATTTGTCACAGGATTCCTCTTAAGTTAAGGTCATGGTGTTAGTGACAAGTAAACTCGCCTCTGAGTATTTTTGTCGATGACTACTCGCATACATTATTTATAGTACTGGCTCAAAGATTGCATACAAATGACAGTATAGTGCGGAATATAAAAATAAAATGTTTTCTCAGAGGCAACAGGATTAATTTATTCCATGACAAAGTGTATCGAGATTCTCGGAAAGTTAGATTAACCTAACGCCACCGCAATCACAACAAGAAAACTGCATTACATTTTTATAAAAATGACGCTATCTACAACCCTCCCGGCAAGGTGTTGGGGGTACAAATAATTTATTTCTCTCCACAAACACAGACAACATAAGACGCGAGAAAGTAACCAAAGTACCCACTTAGGAGACGATACGATCCCAACAACCAATGTCAAACCGAGGAGGAATTCAAAAATCAACCTTATTGCGGTCGCGGGGCCTTTTCGGCACCACCCACACAGTTTTCTACAAAGGGGTATAAATTTTGAGTGCGAGACGGGACGAGCGTCGCGTCGCCCTTATTTAATTTCATAATAAATTGCAATAATTGCATTAGTCGGGCTGGAGGATATAAATCAGACGATACAGAGGACGTTTCGCGTCGAGGTTGCTTGTAAAATAGTGCTTCTTGACTTATGTTTTGGTGCGTTGCCCCGTCGTAAACTTGGAGGAAATAATAGCCATTCTATCAATGCGTTATAGTCGTAGAGTGCATTAAACTCCGATATTCACTATGAATCATAATAAGAGTTGCTGTTATTGTCGCGAATCACATTAAGATAATGGAACGGTCCACGCTTGGTTCAATCAATGCTGTTATTTGTGAATGTTGATGTCATTAATGAATGAATTAAAATGTTATGTTTTTCATTAATAATTTCACAATACAAATAAATATTTATTATTATAGATATTCTAACATTCTGATTCATTTTTAGACTTAATTGGAGTAAATTACATCTCACGCTCACTGTTTCCTTTCAAACCCTTCTCCCTCTAAAAATTTAATTAAAACATTTTAAGTCATAAATGTTATACGTTCTCCATATTATTATTTTATTACAATCGAACACGTCATGCTTTAGCTGTGATAGCTTTAAAGACAAAAAAATCTTAAATCCTTATTAATAACAATAGATTTAACTAAAATTGAGTTCAAAGAATAACATCTTTTGTGTCAGCGACTCCCTACCGAACTCAAATCTAAAATTGAAACCAAATTTTCCTAACAGTTTAAGTAGGACTAAATGGAATAAAGTCGAGTTCAATTAACAGGATACTTCCAAGTTTATCTAAACCCATAATCACACCCATATATCTACAGAGTAGACACACAGCAGACTAGCATTGTTAACCCTCAAGCCTATTATCGGTCAGAAGTACCCCAGGACTTATGATTCGATTAAGCTTACGTAGATTAAGCCCCTGATTACGCTACATGGAAAAACAATTAAGGAAAATACTAAAACAACGACGGTCTATAAAGTTTGTCTTTGTTTCCTGTATCTTAACGGGCTTGTGGTAGGCGGGGTCTATAAGACCACGAGGGGTAATACTGAAAATGAAAATAGTTAAAGCAGAAGAGGGTTCTAGGAGATTAAGGCTGTAATTTATACGGTTCTAATAATCTTGAGTTTAGATAAGGCAATGAGGTTTTTGATGAGATATATAGATATCCAATAAAAATTAGCGTTCGCTCAATGTTTGATCAACATTACTTATGTATTTTGTATGTTAAGTATTTTTGTTTCAGTAATATATCACATAAGTGTGTATGTGTTTGATTTTAATTGTTCCTATTTATTTACTTAAGCTGTTAGCTTTACTATTCGTATTTATATTAAACTTTTCATCTACGCTATGTGCTTAAATAGAAATACAAAATGTAGTCTTCGTGTCATTGCTCATATTGCTTTTCACGTAATTTTTTGTAGATTTATTTTAGAACGCACTTAATGTAACTGTGAGTTCACACACATACACACCAGTCAAAATATAGAAAAAATATACAATGACGCCTCTCCAAGGATTAGTACACGGCAAAATAATGTAGTCCATTAAAATGTTACTGTATTTCTGAAACATATTTTTTTTGAATTTAATAGCTTTTTAAATTTTTTGAGATTATCAAAAATAATGAATCACGAATTTACATGTCAACATCAATAAAATATCGATTTTAAACTATAATTGGATGTCAGTTAAGAAACCACGTTAACTCGTTCGGAGTTGGCGAAGTTTGAAATTAATCGATGCGGCCATTCGGTCGCCAAGTTACTGGTGAACAGACAAACTGTCTCCGACATTTCTATAGATTGAAACTATGTATTAAATCTATCACTTGTAACTTGGCTATAATTAATATCCAGAGAATCCCTGATTGACATGTTTGTGTGAAAAGACGTAATTAAAATTATTTAAAATGTTTTTATATGGGTTAGAATTAGTCGAAAGGCAAACACGCGGACAGTATCCTTTTAGTAAGTAACTAGGTTGTGGAGTCACATGAGGACTGTGTTACCAATACCACATCAGGGTTCTCTAAGGGTTTCGAAGGTATAATATTAATTTTAATCTCGTTACTGTTAATGTAGTCTCAGATTTCAAATTGTCATATCTGGTGTCAATATTGACGTATTTATTATAGTCAGGAAATTTTGTTTTTATGTTACTTTCATATTTTTATTAAATGACCATATTCAAATATTTATTTTCTAAATTGAGAAAAAAATTGGCAATCCGAAAAATATTGTAGGTCGTTATTTATATATTATAAACTAGGCTGCACGTTGTACGCACTCATCTTTTCTGCAGCTCAACGGAGTTTCATACAGAAATTATACCATTGGCAACCGAAATCTGCCCAAAGCCAAGTAGGACAATCGTTATATTTTATTGTACGCAATTCCAACAGTTTTTTAATACTGACGAAACAATTTAAAGTTTACATGTAAAAATCGCTTTTTTCGCAATATGGAAAAGGAATGCTAGGTTTTGTCTGTGAACTGACTTGCTTAATCATCTTGGTACTTAATTAAAAAAAGGAGTTATTATGAAAAAATTGACAAATTTAGACGCAGAAAAATTAGAAATATCAATAATATCGGTCGACTTCAACAAAATTGATGTTCCCGAAACTATTTGATTTTGTTACGGATAGAACAGCGGACAAGTACACGAGACTCCTGATGGTGAGACAGCCGTTGCCTAACCTGTCTATTATATCCAGGGGACCCGGACCAACAACGTGAAAAGGGAACGCTTACACGAGTCATTTAAAAATATCCAAAGTATATGATTAGAATAAGAACTCTCTCAAATTCAGATGACATAATTAGATTTGGTCCTGATGAGCACGGCTCCTAAAATTTTTTATCCAAATAGGTTAAGTTGGCTCCAACTTAGTTATCGGGAAAAAAATCGATGAATTAAATACCTTTAACTTTTAAATTCGATTGAAAATACATAAACTAATTAGAACACAAAAAATCACTTCACATCACACTGAACTAATTTTGATCAAATCTAATGAGGATGATTTAAATACGATTTTTAAAAAAGCTTAGGCTTTAAAGTTAGAAATATTATGGATACCAAGGCATGGGATGTAATAACGCCGTCAGTATGGGGATGTAACAAATCTCTCAGCCTCCTTTAAACTGTTAATCTTTACGCGTGACGTCCACAGATCTTACAAATTGTCCAATCCCAAAATCAAACGTGAGGACCCGAACCACGCCCAGGTCAGTGCAGGTCAGAAGCTCAATAAGGCATTGTTATCCATAAATACACAGGACCTTAAGGGCATTGTTATTAAGACAAGCACAGATCCTAAGCAAACACCCCGCAACTTATACCGCTACCTGTACTTTAATAAACGCTACCTTTACATGAAATGAGAGTGAAATATAATTATACTTTTGATAAAGTTACAAAATGTTACAACAGTCGTCTGATGTTCAGGAATTCTTGGAAAGGTTCATTAAAAAATGAGTTTTCTATGAAAATTTCGCAAAAACAAGCTTTGTTAGTGATCCTACGGGTAAAGGGTTTTTTTATCTATTTTATAAACAATGTACCGGTTTGTATTTTTTTATTTACACACTGTTACAAATAATGATTTAGATTTTTCTATTTTTTTTTCTATTTTTATGAAATAAAACAGCGAACAGGCACACGAGTCTACTGATGGTAAGAGAGAATTGTGGCCTATAGACATCATAGATGTTGTAGGTGTGCCGTAGATCTGTGGTCGGGCTGTTAGACCTTAAGTTTAAGTCTACCGCTTACCTTTCCCTCCGGACCGGAACACGACCATGTCATTATGGCTGCAAAAATAGGTAAGGTGGTGCACCCAGACGAGGAGCTACACAGAATTACCACCGGTGGTCTTGTTGGATGTGACCCAATTAACCTATCCTCGCCCCTCACGGGCTGCCTGACAGGATGTCAGTTGGTCTATTCTACATAGAGGGCCCGGACCAAAAATTTATATACAAGCTTTTTTTAGTTTATTCTTTGTTTTAGAATGCTTTCCATTTGATTGAAATTACTATCAAATAAAAATGATAATGGGATCGTAGAATTGAGGGGGACTATGTTATTGTATACTTATTCCACAACTTAAGTCACGCATGGTAATTTTGGTATATGTAGCATCATATTAAATAATGGTCTTTCGGAAACATAATTAGTGTAATGGTACAGATGATGTAGATCATAAATGGGCACTGAAAGTCCCATGTGTAACGGTGAAGTTTGGTGTATAAAAGTATTTAAAAGTTTTTGGCTATGTTGATGATTAGGTAATATTTATTTTAACAAATTGTATGATACACAGATATACAATCACATATATATGTATTTTAACAAACAAAACGATACAGAGATATAAATATGATATACGAGGACACAACAGTTTATTTAACAAGTATTTAAAATTCCGCAGTCAACACACTGTAGACATAAAAATAAATACAATCCATCCATTTAACAAATGGCTATACAGTAACAAAAAATCAATCCAACCGAACATTGACGAGTTTCAATGAAACGCAACCAAAACAAAATTTAGACCTATTCAATGCAAATGCGTTGTACGATGGGCAGCGAAAAGTGGCGGCAAAATGTTTACATGGGAAAACACACTCTAGAGTTCAGAAACAAAGATGTATTTTGCGTAACGACTTTATGATTCTGAAGTTGTGTTGTGTTGGTTATAGATATTGGTTTGAGTTATCAATCAATATCTTAATGATATGTAAAGTTACTCCTCAAATAAATCACTGTTCTGATAAGATGGATGTTGTACTTGCGCGTTCTTGCAACTTCTTTGACTTGAGACGTAAATTGGAAATCTACCTTCTCCTTTTCCATGTGTTTCTACATCGGGAGTTCGAGCATACTTTTTAGCGTTCCGTATCCAAAGTGTAAAATACGGAACCCTATTACCTTGCTGTCCGTCTGTTTGCCTGTCTATCAACAGGCTGTATTTCATAAACCGTGATAGCTGC
The DNA here is from genome assembly GCA_018236625.1 of Lasaia peninsularis. NCBI lineage: Eukaryota > Metazoa > Arthropoda > Insecta > Lepidoptera > Riodinidae > Lasaia > Lasaia peninsularis. The sequence continues at coordinate 9,844 of DVZL01002123.1, forward strand.
AAATTTGAAATTTTCATTGATGACGTATTTCTTTTGCCGTTATAACAAATTGAATGACTAAATAAATAGGTACCTACTAAAACCGAATAAAATAAATATATAAACGATGGTCCCATACAATAATCGTGGTTTTTGCTGTTTTCACAGATAATGGCATGGAACCCTTCGTGTGCGAGTCCGACTTGCACTTGGCCTATCTTTCGTGACAAATTCAAAAACTGAGATTTAGTATACATAGGTGTGCTTAGAGATCTCTTCCAGCAAAAAATGTTTATTATAACTGTGACGTCACAATTTTAACCAACTACAAGGATGGGTTATGTTTTTCTCGCGTTTATTTTTTTCTTTGACTACATTTATTATATTTTACCTCCTCGTGTCAATATCGTCAAGGTATTGATGAGTGATTACCGACGACGACTTAACCCAAAAAATTGCGGCAAATATTTTTATATAGGTATTAACCAAATTTAAAAACTATGACCGAGCGTAGTCTGTGTCCGAATATGACGCACGAGATTTCGGGTTCTATTCCCGGGTATAGCAACTTGTTCTATGAGTTTTTTTAGTTTCACTGAAATACATAACGTTGCCTGGAATTGAATTGGTACCATGACATTTGTGTATATGACTACCGAAATGGAAGTTAGAAGCGCTTTCCACTAGGCCAGCGGGGCTCCAATACAAGTCAGAATTAACATTTATAGTTAACTAGCGATCCGCCTCGGCTTCGCACGGGTATGCTCTATAGATGTTATCTCTCTCTGTCTATTATGTTAACTCTATCTGTTTAAGAAAACCGCATCAAAATACGTTGCGTAGTTTTAAAGATTTAAGCATACATATATGGACAGAGAAAGCGATTTTGTTTTATACTATGTAGTGATACTGTTGGAGTAGTTTTGTTTATATCTCGGTAATTCGTTTGTTTAATAATTTGTTTGCCAGAAGCCCTATTTTGAGCTGTGGCCAAGATTTTTCTCGTTACAAAAAAATGTCCGCTCCGCCGTACTCTGGCTACAATTTTGTGGACGAAATATTAATTTCTTAGAGAACAGTCCCCTTTGTATGGGAACAAAAACACTTATAAAGCTGTCTCCTTTGACTAATGACATCATTATTTCAGACAATACACTCATTACGTTTCCCAAATTAGTTTTTATTTCCATGGAGTTGGGTCGAGAATTGATTTAAAATGTGTATTAGGATGTATGGAGATGTTCATGTCGGCCGGAGATGGTGAACTCAATACCGAGATATCATACAACACGCATTACGTGGGTGTTGAGGCGATCCGACAGTTCCTATCGAATGTTACAGAGCTCTTGTGGGAGATGAAAACATTTAAATGCTTGATGTATGTCCGTGGTCGAGTGGCCTTGGAGTTCTCGGTTCTTATAACTTTTTTTCAGTTTATCTCAAAAAAATAACGTTGCCCGAGATTATATTTTGACTGTCTTTCGATGATTATATGTTTTTGATCTGACTTTAAGTATAGGTTATGTGTTTCTGGTACCTTCGTATGTTTATTCCTAATGTTCCTGTTAGCTTCATTTAAAATGCCAAAGTGATTGATTGATGTATCAACGCACACGGAAAAATGTAGGCTTCCAAAATTTGCTTTGCCGCAAAAATCGTCATTACTTCTTAAATTAGTACACCCCCCTTCGACCTCGTGGTGCTCGTAACACTTGTAAAAGGTAACCTTTTTGCTCCTGATGTAAGACAAACGCAGGGGAACAAGCTCCTTTGAGACGAATTATGAATACCTACAACTTGCACTTCACTGAACTTGAATATTTTTCGTGTACTTTGTATTTAAAATAAGTTCGCAATAATCCTGTATTATTACTTTCTTGGTGGTTTCGATTAGGAATATGATAATACTCCTTAACACACATTTAATGACTTGCATTGAGTTTCATTTAAACGTTATATTTTATCGAAATTAGTAAGTTGTGGACATCGGGGTAGGTTATACTGTAACATGTTTGGTTCTTATTATTTTATACTGTACCTAAATAACGCAATTATTACTAGTAATGCAACAGTGTAGTTTGTTGTTCCGAATAAAATAAAAAAACAACATATTTGTAACATTTAAGCGACATTTTCTCACCATCAGAATATAGTGTTTGTCTTTAAATAATAAGAAAAATGTCTATATTACCAAACAGGACATTTGTCTTACATTTGTTTTCTCTTCCCAGTCTAATAAATTCTAAGTTGGCTAGATTGTAAGAGTTCCAACGTAAGACTAGTGCCAAGTTCACACTCTCGACCCAGGGGCATAGAGTCAAAGTTACTGCTTCGTAAGTCGTCGGTAAGCGTTTGATCTTATGAGGGACCTTTGGTTTCGGTAAAAGCAACAGGTGGCTTCATGCACTATTTTCTACCATTACTATGATTTATTTTCTCATAAAAATAGAGTAGTTTTGAAAAATATTACATGTCATTAAGTTTCTTTTTAAGTCATACATAAATAAGGTTTTCGTACTGCCTTATTTGTAAATGTTTTTAAGACGCATTACGTTTTAATATTTTGATGAAAATATCGAAAAACAAATGACAGGAGCAACATTTTGGAATTAATGTGTATTTCCAATGAAAATTACATATAGAAAATGTTAATTGTTTTTGAGATAACAATTAACAATATTAAATATCTTGGCAACCTTATCTCCTCCTACCTATTTCAAATATGTTTCATAAAAATCGGTGGAGCCGCCGAGAGATCACATATAGATTTTAGTTACATGAGGTCTTTGTATATTAGATATGTGTTATAATTTTGTTAAAACTCTTTGTTTATACCAAAGATTTTCATAAAAACGAATTAAGGAACGATTTCATTTAAAAATATTTATTTCATTCTTGTCTTTGTGAAAAAAGTGACAAAATTCATATTTAGTTAAATTTACGAATTCTGCTACTTTCACCACTTACACACCACCTGGGTAGCGGTGGTGGTAGATAGATAGTAGACTTATCTAACACCACTATAATTAAAAATGTACATAGCAAATCCTAAAAATACTATTTATACATAAATATTTAAATAAATACTCAAGATAACTAATAAAATCTGTAAATGACTTTAAGTTCATTATTGTGAATGAATAAAAGTGGTAGCAAACACAAAACCACTTGCCTTAAAATTGGGCCACCATTGAGCTAAGCTAAGCACAACCTAAAAGTAATTTCTAAAATATAATCACCGGAAATATTGCGTAACATACATACAATATGTGGGACAATCAGTCGAATTGATAACCTCCTCGGATTCTTAAAACTGTCAGATTAATTATGAACATGCCCTTATTAAGTTAGTATCAACATTATCTTATTTGACCGCGCACCTGCCGGTCGTGATATCCTCGTGAATTAGCGTTCGTAAATACACCGGGTTCCGGTTGGTTTCTACCCACCAGGTGCGTTAAGCACCCGACCCATAACGGTTATAAGAACTATAAGAAGAAAAAAGAAAATACAGAATATAGACGTCGTATAACTTCACAACACAAATTAGTACCATTAAGTCGTAACTTAATACATCTCAATACATCATACAATCAAAAAATGTATACTTATTTTGAATAAAATAAAATGAGAAAAAAATACAAACAAAACATGTAATAATATCGTAGAAGTTCGTCGACATAATGGACAAAATCCAATCCTGTGTAAAGTTATGTTTTTCAAATAATCTGAAAAGATTTATACAACAAGACATCTTATCTGGTAATCAAATCCAGGACCTCGGGGAAAGTCGGACTCCTTCAATCCACCACTACCTTGATACGCTCGACCACAGAGGCGATACCAAACGTGTATGTCAAATTGATTTAAAATTAGTTTATAATATTTATATAATATATTTATATTTTTTTAATGGTAGAAGACAGCAAATACCAATAACTGACGTACGGTAAAATACATACCGTAGATGTTACGGGTGCGTCGCCCAATCGTAGTATACCCATACCTAAATGATAAACCTGCATGTTGGTTAGCATTAGCGCCTTCCTCAACCGATCGTCCCCGATCCCTCAATTTAATTCTGACAGAGGCAGTCATTTGTGTTATTAAAATATTTGTTTGTATTTGTATTTACTAAATATATTGTGTTTGATACTATATACAAATCACAATATGCTCAAACATGGTCATCCTTGATTCAGTCCTTGTAGATCAGTGGTTTTTAACCTTTTAGCCCTGGCTAAGCTGCTTGTTATTTAAAATATCATAATCATTTTATATAACTATATATTAGAGGTTAGTTATGAACCACAGTATAATGCACCCCACGCTGTTTACTCTGAATTAAATTATTTTGTTAAAAACTTAAGTTTGGTTTTCTCGCCCTGTAACATTGAACTCTTCATGATTTAGAATTAGTTTTTAGTTGTACAAGAAATAAAAGCGTGTTTTTTAGTTTTTTTAAACTATTATTTTTTTAACTTAAATACAAATACAATTCATTCATTTCATATGGATTTATAAACTGTCTCAAAACGTTTAACTTCAAAGATCGCCTATAGGCCAGGATCAAGGCAGATTAAGTCGAGAGCTTGCCAAGTTTGAATAGCATTCATAATTTTTACAGCGAAGCAAAATGGCCAACGTCGTCTGCACCGAATCCCAGATTAACAATTGTCGTAAGCTTCGTAATGAGAAAATGAACTTTTAAATGTAAATTTTACGAGGAAGTCGTAACGCCAAAGCTGCTGCGTTAGCTTTGATTTATAACATGGTAGTTTCTGGTAGATCCCCGTGTTGATCCGCGTCCCTCGTCTAGAAAAAGTTCCTCGTAAGAAGCGAGCATAAATTCACTGGGTCACTACCAACATGATCTCAGACGGGTTTTTTTTAATAGAAGAGGAGACAAACGTACAAGTGGAACACCCGCAATCAGAAGTATCACAGACGCGTTGCCGACCTTTTAGGAATGAGTATGCTCTTATTTCATTTATCGTCCCCGAAACTCCCTAAATTTAAAACTTCAAGGAAATCATTGGAGCCGTTTCCGATATCGTTGATATATACAAGGATTGCTTGTTTAAAGGTATTAGATACAAAAGGCGAGCTTAATGCGTATTCATTCTCATTCAACCAGCTCTTTCAGCCAACTTTTGGACCAACAGAAAAAAGAAACAATATGACAGCTGAATATACAGGAAATGATAAAATTAGATGCATCTATCTATCTATATAAATAAAAATGAATTTCCGTTCGTTAGTCTCGCTAAAAGTCGAGAACGGCTGAACCGATTTGGCTAATTTTGGTCTTGAAATGTTTGTGGAAGTCCATGGAAGGTTTAGCCGAGAAAATATAACAAAATTGCAAGGAAAATACTAAAATCGACAATTTTATTTTCCTAAACAAACTTGTCTTACCTGTCAAACGTTTGATTGATGTTTATGTATCCAGTGAAACGAAGTTCACCGGGCCATCTAGTACTTAATAATAACTTTAAAGATTTTAAAAAACTTAAAATATATCTAATTACATCTAAATAAAAAATAAAAATGAGTCGTATGAATAGTTGCTGGACACGTCTTTCGAAAGGGAACTTGAAATTCAAATACTTAAGGGTTCCGTATTATATATAAAAACTGCAAAAATGCACCGGCGTATACCAAAATCAACAATTGCCGTAAGCTTCAAAATGAGAAAATTAATCGTAACTTTTAAATGTAAATTTTACGAGGAAGTCATAACGACGAAGCCGCCGCGGTTGAATTTGATTTACAACATTTAGAATTGAAAGTGTTAAAGAACCTGCAATCTTAAAAAGTTTTAATACCACCTCTTTAAAGAAATATAAATCAAGTTCAAAGTGGGTTTAACTTTGCAAAGTTGTTCAACATTAAGGATCATCTACTCGAGTGTCTTTTTAATGGCACTGCTTAATTTCGTTAATCAGGGGCGCATTCTCCTAAAGAAAGCTGTAATCATCTCAAATGTTTCTGTGGAACTTTGTACGACATTGGTAATACCGTTTTCATGAGATTAAACTAATTTTATGAATATTTGAGAACGTAAAATGAATATATTTCAGTGATATGTGCCCGAAGTGGCGAGAGGCTTGCAACCTATCACATCATGGACCTTAGTAGCTTGGCTAATCGTGGGTGTTCTAGTATATCTACTGGAC
>DVZL01002124.1:0-15999 GCA_018236625.1 Lasaia peninsularis
ACGGTACGAAGTTCGCCGGGGCAGCTACTTTAATATAAATATACATAGATTTAATAGAGACAACAATCTATTATAACAAGTTATTACTAAGAAACTTTGTAATACTTTATTTTATTTACTAAGTAACTAGCTGACCCGTAGAACTTCGTATCGCCCGACATTGACAAAAATTGAAGTGTTTTTTCCTGATGATACTCTTTGAAATTTTTCTAGTTATTCTTTTCATAAGAAAATTCTTCAGATTTCTTTAAATACAACAAAAACGCAATCGCGCAAATCAGTCCAGTTGTTCTCGAGTTTTGATTTATTTTATATAAATAACAGATAATCTATAAAAATAAATAAAATTAGAGTGTCTGTAGGTACCTAACATTAAAATAACTGCTTTTTACTAAAGCATATGTATGTTTACAAGGTACATACAATAAAATAATATTTTTTAGAATTTTTGTCGGTCCGTCTGCCTGTTTGTTCATTGGTTTGTCGAAGTCGCGGACACTGCGAGTTTTACTTACACTTAACAGGACTCCATATTTGAAAACGCCTTTTAATTTGGTGAAACACACATTTTTATGAAAAGGTTGGTCAATACTTAATTAGTTCATCAAAAATTTGGTTATAAATCAAACAGTTATTAAAAATACTTTCAAGTTCATCTATTTATGTTTCATAACCATGGTCATTTGTAGTCAAACTAATGCGTCCAATAAATTATCCGAAGTTTGATTAACTTGCGACAAGACTGTTCAACGAGGACACTTCAAAGGTTATCCGCTGTGGCCAAGTTAAGGCAGATGGGGGAACAAGGCTGCCTCGAGGCTATATCACTTTCCTTATGTGACGACACTTCCGGAGTTCTAATGCACATTACGTGGAAAAGGACAATCACTGTCATTGTAGTGTATCATAAAATCAATAATATATTTAACAACAAATATAATTATTATACATATTTATATATTTATATACTTTTTCTTCGTCTTAGCCATATCCCGTATTATATCAGACGATATCGGTGTCAGCTACCTAATCTAGAGGATTTGACTAGGACACCAGTTTTTACTGCAATCATATAATAACTAACAATCGCCATTGGGTATGTGGTACCCATGGCGGTTATCCAAATGCGATTTATCCCTGGTTACAACAAACTGGTTTCTCAAGTTACAATAAAGCTGCGTTTCACGGGCGTTTTAGTTGCGTTCAACATCAACCGCGTTTTCTCCAAATGTCGCTATATCATTATTATATTAGTTGCCTTCAGCATCAACCCTGATTTAATAAATTTATTCAAAGCCACTACTGAAATTCCTAAATTACAACAAACTGGATTCCCAAGTTACATTGAAGCTGCGTTTGACGAGCGTTTCAGTTGCGTTCTTGGCGCGTTAATAATGTCGTGTGCAAACGTTTTAAGTCTAACACCCTAAGCTTCTAAGGTCATTTTAAAATTAGATACAGTTGAGAAATATGCAAATGAAATTCAATGTAATTAACTGCGTGTGCGTGTTTGTGATGTAAGTGGTTAGTGGGTTTTCATGATTTTAATATACTAGTGCTTACCCAAAGATTGGTGTGTTTTAGGGGTTCCGTATTCGAAGAGTAAAACCTGGACCTTATTGCTAACCTTCCGTTATCTGTCTATTTGTTTGTCGGTAGGCTTTATCTCAATAACTGTGATAGATAGATAATTAAATGTTGATAAATTTTGTATATTTGCCACAGTAACAGCAGATATAAAAAAAAAACAAAATAATGTAAATATTTAAACCGAACGTGATTTTTTTGCTAAATGGTTTGTTGACCAATAGATATCAGTATAAAATTTAGTTCTTGAATATTAATTTCACGTTTTAAATACATATTTAAAACGTGAAATTTTCGATTTTTAACTTTATAGATTACTAGCGACTCATCCCGACTTTGCATATAAACCTTGGATCACTCTATCTATTTAAAAAGCCGCAATAAAATCCGTTGGGTAGTTTTAAATATCTACGCATACGTGTAGTCAGACAGGAATGGAAAGCGAGTTTGTTTTATAATATGTAGTGAATCTTACAGAATCAAAAATCCTTTAGCTTCAATAAAAGAAACAATTAAAATAGATTATTTGATAGTTCAGTTAACTTCAGTAACTTGAAACTACAATGAGACAGAGAAAGTGGCCAGTGATCTTGACCTACGACCACAATACCGTGTCTAATACAACCAAAGTCATAATATACTTTCAATTGAGTTTCAATGTTCTATCAGGTATACTGATTTTTCACACTTCTACCTTAAACAAAATAATATCACGCTTAGATTCTCGTTGGAATAGGTAGAGGTACATATGCACCCATGATTAGATGACGATGTTGGGGCTTAGATGTGACAGATGGGAAGTTCGTCGCCATAACGGGTACAAATCAAATGCCAGATAACGTTATGTTTTGTAGATAAACTGAAAAACTTATAAGAACAACTTCGCTTAGCAGGGAATCAAACTGAAAATCGAATAAATATTGACTTCTTAAACTGATACATTTTGTTAATTTTTTTTCCTTCTTTTCGAGGATATAAAAGGCAATGGCAATATTTTTTCTCTTTTTTTATTTCTACCCACATCTTTTGTTGATTTTTATGACTTATTTTAAGTGTGAGATTCCTTATCTACAAAATAAACAAAAGTTTGAGTTTGAATCCGGGACCTCGTGCATCGAAATAGATAAATACGGCCACAGAGGCTATTTTTTTAATAAGAAAACCTGATTAAAATAAGAGGGTAGGAATGAATGTGTATGCATTATTTGATGTTAAAAAATGACATCATTAATAGGAAAAATCATCTACATAAGGTCACATTTTTTTGCTTAGTGGTATTAACTACTCGCCTAAAGCTACCCACCAACTGCGAGGCTGGGGTTCGATTCTGACAGGGAAGGTTTGATGAACATAGATGTTGGTTTTTCCGAATCTGGGTGTTAATTAAATTTATCCTAGTATTTACATTAGTTTTTCTATGTATTAATATTGTTAACTAACATCCATAACACAAGCATATATAATTTGATAACGTTGGGGTTAGATCAATTATTTGTTTCCATTGTCAAAGGATATTTATAGATATTAATATTTGTAGATTGCTCGGCGTTTTTTTTAGTAGGTATACATCATGTTTTTTTGGAATTATATTTACTCATAACTTTGCAAATTACTTACTGATGAAATATGAAAAATAAAAAAATAAAAGAAACAATCGAATCGAGAATTGATCCTTGGTTTCCTGTGTTTAAATTCGTCCGATTTCCCGACCGAGCTATTTTAACTTCGAAACGGTGGTAAAATTTAGCTTCGTATTCTAATGATATTGTAAGAGGTTTTTATTCAATGAAAACAAGATTAATAAATGAAACCTGAAAATAAAAGTCTATTTTATCGCTCGCGAATTTCGAAAAAATCGTGGGAGCCGTTTCCGATATAGTTGATATACCTATAGATAAAAGTACTATTTTTTCACGAATAGGTACATAACTTCTAACCAAAATTTACTAAGTTTCCTTAATATGTAGACGAAATTCAATAATTTTGGAAAAACTGCATGCTTTTTTTCTTTAAAACACGCCAAAACTGTAATTTTCTTAGAAACAGGCCAAAAACTTTGGCCATGTTGACTTTTCTGTCCTAAAATCAAGGTCTGAGGTAAAACGATCATTCTTACCTAAGCTCATCGAGTTAGTCTGGTGACATCGAGAAGTACACGATACACTTTAACAAAACAAAATCATGTAAAACTCCACCAAATTTGTAATTTTACTCAATATGTACACGAAATTTAATAACTGCGTCCATTTCTTCTCTCGATCCCGCCAAAACCTTTTCGACACTGACATGACTTTCTTCTTCTTTTTTTCAGCTGTTATCGTTATTCTAAAACGATTTTGCCAGTTTTCAAATTTTTATATCGAAATAACTTACCATTACACATAATGCGGTTTAAGTTAATCACCTAAATTAGGCTCAATCAAATGACGGTCTACTTTTGTCAATCATGATCACTTATTCAATTGTGGTTTCTTAGATTTAAAAAAAAAACAACCCACACGCCAAGTAGGTCGGATTTACGTACAGATAACATTAAAGAGTTAAGAGGGAATTACAGGAACACGCAATATGGTGAGCCAGGAAATGACTTATACATCCAATCACGTATTATAAAAATAAAAACCGGCCAAGTCGCGAGGCCGAACCGGCGAGTCGGATTCGTTCACGAGAATTCCGTACCATCGTCCATGGAAACAACAAAATAAATCACGTTTGTGGTATGGGATTTTTTTTTCTGTACATATTTATTTTAATTTAATGCCTTTGGTTTTGACGCGTGAGCTTTCGAGTTCGACTCCCGGGTAGGATAACTTGTTTTATGAAATTTTTCAGTTGATCTGAAAAAAATTAACCTGGGATAAGCTTGATTTTTGTGTTTGTGTCTGATATGGCGATGGACTTGCCTCCTGTCACATCTCGGGGCCTAATATACTCGCCTAATAGTTTCCAAACGGGGTAGAAAGAGGTACGTGTATATGCACCCACTGCGGTCGGAGTAGGGTAACAGTAGACTTGCGCAAAAACCTTAACAAACGTTCAAGTTGACAAACGTTTCAACTACTAGTCTCCATGACCTATGTATATTTTATATCAATAGAAAATCTATCCACTTGTAAATACCACCTACACCTACACTCCTATCCCCGCAGGAGAACGCAGAGCTGGTCTAAAATTTATGTTAAAAACTTCCATTCTGTTAACTTTATACGCGTTAAATAATATTATGTACTATTATAAAAGTGAATTTTACTTGAATATAAAAGAGAAAGTTATCAAGTTTCTGAGGAATAAATTTGCAATTATATTGTGTGTGAGCATTGTTTGCCGTGACTAACCTTAAATAAAGATTTTAAGTAAAATTAAATCCGTCTCAGTTGTCGAGCGTAATCCTCTAAAAGCTAAATGATTTCACTAGACTAGAGTCTAGATTATCATATGAAATCTAAAAGGGCTTAGGTTAGGTTAGACACCATACTTGTAAACGCGAAAATTTGTAAGTAGGGATGGATGTATGTATGAATATTTGTTGCTCATTCACGTAAAAACTACTGAATGGATTTTAATAAAATTTTACAATAATTTATCTTATACATCAGAATAACACATAGGCTAGGACATTTCACCGACTACATTAAAGAGAGGGTATGTTTTTACGCAATTAGTATTATCAGTCGGAAAAAATCAGAAGTCAGAAAGCTAGTAGATAATAAATATTTATAGAATTAAATGTACATTATCAAAAGTATCATCAAAAGGGAAAGTTATATGTGTAATGGTTTTATTAGAATAAATTGTATAGAGACGGGTTAATGACCATAGTGTCGCAAGGTACGGTTCTGCAATAGAGTAGTGACGTAACGACGGGCTGCACCACTTGATCACTAAATGTTTATGATTATGTGGCCGAGATTGCACATCACTTTTACATTGACTCAAATATGTGTTATATTATAAATCAATTATCACTACATATTTATTTACTTATAACTAATATAATATATAATACGATTCACAAGCAGTTTCTTGCGATTGTTGTTGAAATAAAATGTTTTATTGACATATTTCGTCTGTCTGTTTGTCCGTCTGTTATCATTCTCTCTCAGGAATGTTAGACAATCAAAATTTTACTGTCACTTTTTTACCAACACTGTACAAATATTTCTGTTGCCGCTATAAAAACAAATAGTAAATTAATAAATAAAGTAAGTATATAAGAGAGGTTCCATGAAATTTATTATGAAGTTGTTTGCCGATAACCAATAGATGTCGCTTAGCATATTTAGATCGCAGTATACTTCGATTGATACTCCTAAAATATTCATAAAATATAAAAAAAAATGTTAAATCGAAAATTGTTTTCAGTTGCGAGAGTTAAAATATCAAAGAATGCGACCATGACCGTGAGTCACTTGCCTTTTTAACTTCCTGCCCCCTTAGAACGTACACTATCGTCTCGACGCGATCGCGTCGTGACGATAGTGCACGTTCTAACCCCGCTGGTCTTCTTTTTAAAGATTGCCGTATTTTCAGCATACGGCAATAACAGCAAAAAAATATTTATAGGTAACAATTAAATAAATTTATTGGGACTGGATTTTGGTCTCAATGTCCTCTAATAAAAATACTACCTTTTAATAAAAACAATGTTTCGTATTTACATTTTGTACATGTTCATCATACAAATCAAACTTGATACCTGTCAACAATCTGCATCAACTCCTCGATCTAAAGGTGATCAAATGGTCATTTTATGAAAATAAACAAAAAGTAGCTAACGATCATGTTGCAAGTCAGTTCTGCAACAGAGTGATGTAACGACGTCAGCACCACGTTATCACTGCGTATAATTATTATGTGGCCGTCTATGTAGCACTCGACTATACGTCATCGTATATTTTAAAAATAAATACAATTTTAAAAATAAATATCATCACGCCCATATTCCCGGAGCAGTAGGCAGAGGTGCATATTATTGATCCACGATTATTCCGGCGTGTATTCGCTGTTAATTTTTTTAACCCCACTCTTGCTTCTCACTTCAAATATTTGTAATCTTATGTTAGTGTAGGTTTTGGTGTTAAATGTAATATTATGTCATTTTAGTTTTTACTAAAATACTTCAAAGAGCTATAGTTTTTTGGATCTTCCTCTGTGATAACTCAAACACGTACCTACGTAGTGATTTTCTAAAAAAACCAAGTGGCAAGTAAGTGTAAACCTCTGTGGGTAACACTAGGAGTATCATATAGGCGTTGTCGACCTTTCGAAAAGAATAAATGAAATTTAATTTAATTCTTAAATGAATAGATAAAATGTTCTAAATATGGCGACGGACACGTCATCTGTCACATTATAGAATATAATATCATCACTTAATCAAGCATGAGTATATTTTTTTTTATAATATTTATATATAAGCAAATTATATGCTTATTGTATGGGTTAGTAAACGTTACTAATACACATAAATACTTAAATACATACCAGAATAAATTTAGTAAGTGTTTCCCTACCCTCGCGGTTTGTAGTTGGCGGTTTGACTAATGATGCGGCCAAAAATAATTCCTTTGTTGAACATAATTACAAAAAGAGAATAAAATACGCGTCGGTAGTTCATTATGGCGAATTAATCTATGAAATCGTTCCGGAAGCGGCAGTAGCTCGCCATTCACTTCACTACACTTTTGGCCCAAGTTATTGAAATTTTATTACAACGTTGAGATAATTTATAAATGTATTAATAAGCGTAACGTAAATTGTAAAAACAGGTCCCATATTGTTAAGACTCCGTTCTCCGTTTGTCTGTTAGTCTGTCACCAGGTTGCGTCTTATAACCAGCGATAGCTATACAGTTGAAATTTTTCACAAATAATATATTTCTGTTGCCGCTATAACAACAAACCTTAAAATACATAAAGGGTCGTCCGGTAATCAAGCGTGGCTCAAAATGGGGGCGGGGTCCATAAAAATCACGAAGCTGTGCAGCAACTCGCCCGCGTAGGGACCCACCGCCTTATCTATTCCTGCCGCCATAATGACAATGTCATATTTCGGTCCGGAGGGTAGGGTGACCGGTAGACCTGTACACCAGGCCTAGCACCCCGGCCACTGGACAGCGACGCATCTGCAACATCTATGGTGTCTATAGGCCACGGTTGTCTCTTACAATCAGGAGAGCTGCGTGCTTGTTCGCTTCCTTATTACATAAAAATGTATATATATATATATATATATATATATATCACAAGAGGGGGACTTCCACTCATTTAGTCCAAATTCGAACTCCGCCATGTATCAATGAGTTTATCTCTAACTTATGTACATTTTCTGAGGGCTCTGACGGTGAAGGAAATCATCGTGAGGAAACCCGGATTCATTAAATTCGACCGAATCGAGGTTCAGGCCGAGTTTCCCTTCGGGGGCGCAGAGGTCAGATAGCAGCGCTTTGCGTTAAAACTGGTGTTCTAGACTAGATGATATCGAAGTCGGGTACCTAATCTAGGGGAGATTAGGGGAGAGGTACCCGACTTCGATATCATCTGATATAATACGGGATAAGGCTGAAATGAAAGAATTTGTGATACTCCTGGATATTCCTCGGTGGCAGTGACTGCTTACCATCATGTAAACTACAGGTCCGTTTACAAAAAAATGCAGGAGCTACTTGGTAAATAATAATCGAGGATAAATAGAAGGATGTATTGCCAATAATTATTGAGGCTTTGACCCAGTCGCAAACCAGATACGAAATACAGTTACGCAAATCCGATACCGTTTGTTTTCTGTATTCGCGATCGTTCCTCGAACTTGTAATAATCATAATGTTTTCAAACATACACACACACACACACACACAAATATCACTCCTGTATTGTAAATATGTAGTTCAACTGTATATCGTATGTGCCAAGGAGATTTTGTTTGGTAGAGTTCATCAAAGAGTAAGTGGAGTATGAGACATGTTTTAGTTTACAGTAGCTATAAACGCCTCTGTGGTCTGTGTAGTCAGTATACCAATTTCAGACACAAGGTCCAGGGTTCAATTTCCGGATAGGGAAACTTGTTTTATGACCTTTTTCAGTTTATATGAAAAATATAACGTTGTCTGAGATTGAATTTTCGATATGGCGACGGACTTGCCACCCGTCACATTATGACACCTAATGTCGTCCGTTAATCGTGTGTAATATGTAAGTACCTCTGCCTACCACTTTAAGGATATGAGCGTGTTTTTGCTTTTGACAAAGCCAGAGACTAGGCCTTATCCTAGATTAGGTCAAATTCGAATACACGAATCTGGGTTTCCTCACGATGTCTCCCCTCACGGTAAGGACACTCAGAAAATACCTTCATAAGTTAGAAAAACTCATTGGTACGTGTCGGGGTTCAAACCTTGGATAAAATGGAAGCCCAAAGCTACCAGCTACACCACCGAGGCTTTTAAATGAAATATTTGTTTGTAACAGTACGGCTGCTAACCGGTAGCCGCGTAGGGTGCCAGGTTCAATTTCCAGGTCGGGTCTTTTCTTAAATGTTTTTCACATTATTCTGAGTAAGCATTACATTCCCGGGATTTGAATGTGTTTGAAGTGGCGATAGGCTTGCCACCTATCACATTATGGGCCCTAGCATCTTGGATAATCGTGGGTGTTCTAGTATATCTACTGGATTTACGAGTCGTGGATATACTAGCTCAACTCTGCCAACCACTTTGGGGATAATAGGCGTGAAGGTACTTATTAAAATAAATAAAATTTACATACATTTGTATGAACGAGTAGGTATGATGATTTTCAGTAATGTTCGTCCATTGTGTATGATAGCGGTATTATAATAACTGATAACATCAAAACAAATGACCATCTGACCGTATAACATAGGAACAATAGTTCATCTAGAAATTAATGTTTATTTTTTCTAAATCCACTGTTGTTATTCTAGAACTTTCGATAGAATATGTATTCCCGATGACTATTAGATTTAAAACCCAATGTAAATAGTTTTATTACTGATTAGCTGCCCGGCCTGGCTTCGCACGGTTAGTTCGTAGTTGATATAATAAGAGCAGCGCCACCTACCGGGTCTATTTGTCTTTTAATATCATATAGGAATCCATCGAAACATCCATATAAAATTTCAACTCCATCGGTTTAGCCATTTAAAAGTTATGTGAAATAGTTAAGTACGGAAAAATAATTCTTGCTACCGTTTGTCCTATTACCAATTTCCTCGTA
This sequence comes from Lasaia peninsularis, assembly GCA_018236625.1. NCBI lineage: Eukaryota > Metazoa > Arthropoda > Insecta > Lepidoptera > Riodinidae > Lasaia > Lasaia peninsularis. The sequence goes on from DVZL01002124.1 coordinate 9,822, forward strand.
GAAATAAAGCATTTTCCCGCGGTAAAAAGTAGTCTATATTTATCAGGGAAAATATCGGCTTCTAAACGCAAATTAATTTTTAAATCGGTCTAGTAGTTTCGAAGACTATTCAATACAAACAAACAATAAAATCTTTCCTCATTATAATATTATTATATATTAGTGATTCCTCTAAAATGTAACACTATAATGGCGAGCACTGAAGTAATCTAAACCGAATGTAACTCTACACATACTCGTGTATACAAGTCGTCTTCGCCGGTCACACCACTTTGCCAAATGTATACGTGGTACAATTTCGTAATATTCTTGCGGTCGTGTGTAGTCGTTGTGACCTTGACGCACGAGTTCCCGGTTAGGGTATTTTATTTTATGAGTTTTTTCAGTTTGTCAGAAAAGCATAGCATCGTCTGGATTTAGATTTGCGATCGATATGGCGACGGACTTGCCAAATATCGTCGGTCCGGAAATTTAAGAACAAATGCGTACCTCTGTTTACTTCTTCGGGGAATGAATTGATAACATTTTAAGTATAAAAATGTTTGTTAAAACACACTAAACCGCCTATTTTGCCGTCAAAAAACTGGCAACAAAAAGATTTTTTTGTACATCGTCATAAAAGTATTAAAATTATGAATATTGTTTTGCAACCCATCTCAAAGCCTATAAATATATGGGTACAAAGCTGAGTTCGAATCATGTAAACTGAAATGTAATACTGGAAGTCCGAAGAGTAAACCACCAAAGCAATAAATATAACTGTATAATATAATAAATATAACTGTATAATAGGGTGGTAAATATAAGCCCGACCACAAACAGTGGAGCACCTACAACATCTATGCTGTCTATAGATCACGGTTGTCTCTTACCATCAGGAGACTCTCTGCTTGTTCACTGTCTAATCCCGTAAAAAAAGTAAAGCGAATAAAACATTTGTCGAGCAAATGTCGCAAAAAAAGATAGAGACATTGCGGAACAAAAATTGTGCAAGTTTGAGTTCTTGGTCGTCGTTTTGTGTTTGTTGCGAGCAACTGCCGAGACGGAAATAGAACGGACCTTTTAGAGTCAACATTTGCAAAAGGTAAATAAGTTCTGTGGGTGGTTGAACTGACATCACAATCTTAGCACTTACCTGGGAAGTTGACTTATAAGTAAAACAAATATCTTCACGCCCGTATCCCGAAACATTAGGAAGAGGCATAATAAACTAAAACACTTGTAAGAACGAGTTGTCCCTTCCGGGAAAAGAACCTGGACCTCGTGCGTCTCGGTCAGACACACTACAGTCCAAAATAGTTGAGGAAGCAGTACCATACCTGAAACAAATTAAATAATCATTAACTTCTTAGTTCTTTTTTTCCTTTTATACGTTCTTAACATAACTTACAGTAAGTAAGAACACGTATCTTATATTTATAAATTCATTTAAACATATACACTCGGATGTATATTTCTATGTATGGATATGGTTTCCTAGCACATATAATGCAAAAAAATAAATATTATCACTATTCGGGAATCAAACTCGGGACCTCATGTGTCAAAGTCGAACTCCGACTCGCCCTGCTATCGAGGCGATAGTACAAATAATGAAAAAATCAGGCTGTCTAAAGCGAGAACAAAATTTGTACACAAGTTCAGTGAAGGATATTAATATGGAAAGTCATTGATTTTTGTTCTAACACGGCTAGGGCGAAGTCGCGGGAACAACTAGATTTAATATTTTACATTGGTTCTATGTATTTGGTTTATATTGCAAATGTTTCTACAGTTAGATACATGATCTGAATTGTATTTCCTCATAAAATAATTTTCTTACGGCCTCGCTTAATAATTTGACAATACGAGGTCAATGCGTTCACCTATTTAAGACTGTCTATTATAATATTTAAAATTATACTTTAATGTATATTAAGTATAGTATATATTATACTATTATATGTATAGATATACACTCTAAAAGATAACTTAATAATTCTAAAGTAAACCTGCATTTATAACGTCAGTGTTCGTCGCTAAAGATGTAGGGAATGAAAATACTTTGTTAAAATGCCGTTATGAGTTATAAATGGACGGCTGAACCGCTTATTAATTTTGTGGGATTTGCACATATCCGTTGTATCATGATAACCGTTAAAACTTAAAAATAAGTTATTAAAATTATATGGCACATGGCGACTCGTACGAAGATCGCCGATACAGAACCCAACTCACTTCCATAAAGTAACGTTAGGATAAGCAATGAGTAGTGCAAAGCGAGTCGAACACTATAACTCAGCTTTTATGGCGCGTCTATATCATTCTAAAATTTACCACCGGATCAGAATGCAGCCACTCACTGAGAAGATCCGGCGTAAGAAACTCTACGGACTTGTCTTATTTCTTATTTCCTATACAACAATAAAAGAGGTTACAAAGAGGAGCAAGCAATTAATCCTAAGTGTTTTTATCGTCTAAAAATTCTCCAACATTATAATAACTTTTTTGTATAATTAAGATTTTGTATATTCTTTTAAAATTTATTTAAGGTAGATCTTTTATAATCGAAATCCACTAATAAACGGAGCGACCCTGTAATCAACATTTTTGAAAGTGATCAAAAATGAAATCTTTCAAGTCGAAAAACTTGTCATCTACTTATTTAACAAGTTTGCTCGTATTATTTATATATTGAAATAATACGAGAAATTAGTCCATACAAATCAATAAAATTGGAGTGTGTGTATGTAGTATTAAAATATCCGCTTTTTACTAAATGCATATTATGTATGTTTACAAGGTATATACCAAAATAGTATTTTTATAGAATTATTGATTGTCTGTTTGTACCCGCTAATCTCTGAAACGGTTGAATCGATTTTGACGGGACTTGCACTGGCAGACAGTTGATGTAACAAGAAACGGCTTAGGCTACTTTTATTTTAGAATTTTATTTCACTCTTAAAAAATGGCAAGTGTTGTGTTTACGATGACCTGGTCATTGGTTTTCGACACATTAAGAGCTTATCAATGCTGTCCAACGTCACAATTATACAAAATTACGTGACTTGGTCGTAGATGAGCTTGTATTGTTCCTTCGGTGATGAAACACATGGCAAGATGGTACCAGTACTTATAAGCAATCAAGGAAGTCACTAATACTGACGGGTATATTATATATGTTATATATATTTAGAACTTCATCTTGAATCAACTTTATCTATTAAAAAAAGCGCATCAAAATCGGTTGGACAGATTTATAGATCTAAGCATATATATTATAGGGACAGACAGCGGGATGCGACCTTGTTTTATGTAGTGATAAAACTTAGAACACATTGCTAGACATTTTATATGTTTTATAAGAGGAAATGTTATGGGAAGCCTTATTTTCATTAAATCTGGCATGTGTGGCCTTAGTCTTATTGCAAATATTCATTTTTCTATCACATTAATTATTAATTATTATTACCTATACGAATAAATAAATTGGAGTTTCTATTCGTAATATTAAAATAGCCGCTTTTTATTAGATGCACATGTACTTATGTATACACGTTGCGTATATACCAAAATAGCAATTTTTACAATTTTGTTTGTCCGTCTGTTTGTTCCGGCAAATCTATGGAACGGCTGTACCGATTTTAATGGAACTTTAATTGGCAGATAACTGATGTAATAAAGAGTAACTTAAGTCACTTTTGTTTTAGAATTTCTTAAAATAAGTTTAAAACGCGGGCGAAGTTGCGAACATAGCCACCCTTAAATAAAGACTACCGCTTGGTTTTTTACATTTTCAGAGCTAGAGCTTGATTTTGAGACAAGTAATAAGCATAAGTAATTATAAAATAGCACGAGTGTTGGTCCTCTGTGTAGAAAAGACCATCTGCTTTTCTACCAGGCAGAAATATTCTATAAAAAACATAAAAATATGCCAATAATGTTGTTTTTTTTTCGTGGTTTTATGATTAATATTTCAAAAATGTATAAAACAAAGTAGTGTTATTTACACAATTTATAAGTCAAGAACGGTTGGATCGATTTTTATGATTTTTGTGCTTTTGGATTTATATTCGTCCAGTAGGATGATATTATATATTAAAACATTTGACAAATAAAAATTCACATGTCACAGGCCGGGTGGGACGCAGGTCGTCAAAGTAGCTAGTAATTGATAAATTACACAAATTTGATTTTAATTGTCTACTATGTACTTAGTAATAAAAAAATATGTAAGGAAGGTCAACCGCCGGTTTTGAAACAAATGGTTATGTGTTTATAACGTTCGGATGTCACAGGCGTCCGGTAAACCCTCTTATGGAAGGTCGTTACGCAAGTTAACTCATCATAAGACGTGTACCAACCTAACAACACATATCCTCAAGGCTGCCAATTAAAAGCAAAGTATTTTTTTTAGGTTCTACCAATTTTAATTCGTCTATGCCTCAAATATCAGAAACTAAAAATATAAAAAAACCATACCGGTGGCACTAAATTCACCATACAGCTTGTAATATCACTGATAAAACACAACGAACCCGAATATAATAATTAAAAGTAATCATGATAAGACGAAAACTAAGTCCAGGATAAGGAATTTTGAGCTGCTCGAGCTCGAGCAATTTCAAATAATGATAAAAATAAAATGATAATTATAAAATGGAGCATTTTCTTTTTTTTGCATTTTATGAGAACATTTTTCCTAGTAAGGTATTTTTTTTTAATTATCAAAAAGTAGAGATTTCAACAAACAAAGAGCCCGTCCGCTTTTTTGAAAAAGCTGATGTAATAAAGAGTAACCTAGGTAACTTTCGCAAGAATCTTCAATCAAAAATTACTGTTATGTTTAGGTAAAAAAGTCAAAAAAGTTACTTTTTCAAGGAAATATTTCAAACATGCTAGCTACATAAAAAGTTGTAGTTGTAGTATTAGTATGTTAACGTAATATTTAAAGTTTCGTACATAAACAGTAGCGGAGTTAGCAAAAAACTCGCTCTAATATTAGCGAACAAAAAAGACATTGGTTTCAATATTGGTAAGCTTTTTTACTGGCATTGAAATTAGTAATGAACATTTCAGAAAGTTCATCGAGCCATCAAATTCATTATCGCTATTCTCCATTTATAATTTATTAATGTTGCTGCTACTACTATTAATTTAAATCTAATAATGTAATTGTCGGCTATTGTGATTTTCTGGTTTTAAGAGAACAAAAGGTATCAGACTCGGGTTGGAAGAGCATCATTAACATTTTTAGCGTCTCAGATCATCTTGTATCTTTTATCATCAGTAAATAAATATGATTATTTGTCTTCCAATACATACAATAAATCAGTCAAATATATTTGAGAAAGTAAGAATCACAAAGCAAAATACATTCTTAAAGTGAATAACAGTAAATTTTATAACAAAACAAAAAAAGTACTTGTGCCAATATTAGTTTGTGAATTCACAAAGAGTATTTATATAAACTAAGGTCACAAATTTAAAAATATCGTCATATCCGTATTCCCGAACACGTAGGCAGAGATAAATTTTCGTACACCCACGATTAGCCGATTGTACAACTTATACATGAGAATAACACATAGGCTACTTTTTAAACATGAAAAAGAGTGTATGTTTACGCAATAAGTATTAAAAGTTGGATAAAATTCTGCGATTTGCCTAACCCTTCGAGATAATAGGCGTGTAGGTACTTTTTTTAAATATTAATAAAATATATATAGAAAAGAATTTTAAAAATAAATTTCTGTAACAAATTAACATTGATAAAATGTCTATTGTCCTTGCAGGTAATACGTAGCGAAATAAATTTATTTATAAATGATATTTGAAGCTAATTAGCTGGATGTTGGATTACAATAACCATTCTATAATTTGCAGTAAATTGCCGAGACAAATTCTTTATTACTGGAAAATAATAGAATGAATATATGTTCATGTTTCTAACCAACTTAAAAATGAAATAAGGTTTTTAGTTCTTAATTTATCATTTTTTAATGTATGAAATGGGATAACTCCGTCAATTTCAAAGTTGATGACTCTTGTTTCAATTTTTCAATGTTTCGTCTTGAAACCAAGAGTTATTTTATTAGGACTTTTCTAGGAAAAAATACATGAAATGAAATGAAATTTATTTATTTGCAGAATATGTGTGTTAAAAGTTGTTACAAAATAAAAGTTTTTAATTATA
>DVZL01002125.1:0-15996 GCA_018236625.1 Lasaia peninsularis
GGAGTCGTGGATATACTAGCACACCTCTGCCTACCCCTTCGGGGATAATAGGCGTGAAGGTACTTTTTTTTTAAATGTTTAATGCTGAAAACTTCAGGTTGTATTGTTAATTAGATTTAGTTATTTCTAACACTAAGGCATTTGAATTATCTTTCGTTATAGTTACAAACTGGAAAACGTATTTCATATTTTTTTTGAAATTTGCCAATAAAGAGGAAATATTTGATTTTTTTGTATTGCATAGGCTACGAAACTACTGCACCGATTCGAAAAATTGTTTTAACATAAAACATTATGAACATAGGCAAAATTCTTTTACTATTAGAAAATGCGGTTGCTCCTGACGGGTATAGGCGGGAAAATGCCTCATTCTTACGTGAAATCGGGTAAGAGAGACAATACGGGTGGTAACAATTATCCTTCCGTATTTTTTTAAATAGCTTTAAACTTATTGGTATTCAAATTGTTTCCTAGATTATTTAAAAATTGGACCCGGCAGGTGGCGCTTCTGTCGGTATGACAACTACTAAATGACTCGATCGATTGAATTGGAATATAACAATTATGCCCATTGAATATACCAAAAAAAAAAAACGATTCGCCGCAATGTGTACACACATATGTATACGCATATTCAGACTGGTTGCACCAAATGTTTTATTTTTTTAATTTGTATACCAACTGGTGGAAGTGTAGTGCGTACGTCTTAACGAGTTTTATAACGGGCTAGTGGGCGAGCTGAGCGTTCAGCCAGAGTTTACACTCCCCCCCCCCATGTTCTGAAGTAACACGTGGTGTAGGGTGAGATGGGCACGAGCGAGGTGACGGGCCGGCCGGAGGCGGTGTACTGCGCGTGGCGGCGGCGCGTGTGGCGCCACTGCGTGTCGTTCCCGCTCATACTGCTGTGTCTGGCCGTCGCCGCGCTCGCCACCTGCGCCTTGTTACACGCACAGGTGTGCCTCTACGTCCACATATATTGACTTTGGGTTTTTTTAGACGTTATTTTGGTTGTTTGATAATATTTTTTTTATGGTACTGGAAGGCAAACATGCAGACGGATTTCCTGATGGTAAGAAATACACGTCGCCTATTATAGACACCAAAGCTGGAAATGGTGCGTTGCCAACCTGAGGCTGGGATGGTAAGCCTCTTGCGTGAGGAAGTTTACCGGCTGCCCTGCCCTGCAAACCAGAACACGACAATGGCGAGCACTGACGCCATTGTGGCGGGAATAGGCAAGGTGGTGGTACCAATCCGGGCGAGTCGTAGTCGTACCTAGTAGTAATTGATAATGCTATATATTTTTAATTAAATGAAAACAAAAGAGATAGTCGTGTCAAATTAGTCAAAACAAAATAACTCGTACGTCTTTTAATCGATATAATCCAAGGTATAGACTAAACGTCTGGAGGTCAAATACAATTTAATTTGACGTGACTGAGTCTTTTGCCTCTTTCTTTTACTTGAGTAGAAATAAGATGGCGCTAACTTAAAATGAGTTTAATTGGCAGCGCTGAGCAACATCCACAAATACCAACACATACTTTGGTATTGAATACCAACTGACATTAAAAACTCATCTACAATGAACAATGGAATTACCCTATATTTTTTGTCAATATGAGTTGCTCTCGGCCACATTAACTGTGAATGTAACAAACGATATTTATAATTTTTTTCCTATTTTTATGTAAAAAAGAGAATCTGAATCAGTTTCTATCTGTTGTATCTGTATTTTACCAAATTATCAATTTTTGTTATCATCTTATATATTAAAAACTAAATTTTGTTACGGTATTTGGTGTAGATATTATCTCTTTTCCTCACTTATTTAAGAACAAGTTTTTTGACATTTATTTGTCTCACTTTTGTAAACTTGAGAGAAACAAAGAATCGCTTAAATTGAAACTGGAACTAGTGTAAGTTGGTAGATCGAATTTGGAATATATTTAATTTGATATCTTCATATCAGTCTGCGGGGTAGGCGGAGAGTATCGAGTGCCAAGTTTCATGACTCTTGTCACTCTCGGATCATATACGAGCAATGTGACCCTGAAATGTCAACCTAAATTTCTCTTACAAACATCGCCATTCAAAACGAACATCTCAATACATTTACAGTTTTTATATCAGTAACAATTAAAATGGTTGATTTTCAGGACTGGTGGGAAAATACATTAGTATATTTTAGTTGGATACCTCGGGCATTATTGGCCATTGTTATAGCTGTTGAGGAGGAAGTCTACGCGAGGATAGCAAGGTGGCTTAATGATAAAGGTGAGTTTTATTGCTTTCTTTTTCTCTTTCATGTTTCATACATTTAAAATTTTATTATACTATGTTAACGCTATGAAAAGAAAAACGGTTGTTGACCTTAAGACTTAGATTAATTAATATTCTATTTATTTTTTTAATATCTAATTGACATTAAGGTACATACATCTATGTCTAGATTAAAAGACTTTATGTACTATGAAATGCATAAATAAAATATATATTATTTATATATTTATAATTTTAAGAAACTATCATAAATTATGTTATTATCTGCTTTTTAATAACTCGAATATTACCTATACAATTTGATATTTATTTGATAAAAAGTTTTGCTCAGCTACATTTTTTATATTAATATCCGTTATCACTTTTAGATATAATGTGATAGAAAGAGACAAAAACTCTCAAAAATACTAGTGTTTGGCTTGACTTTTCCCCCGTGCACTTAAAAGCCCAGTTCTCTAAGAACATGTTATAGGATTGCACAATGTTTAGATACAGAGGGAATTAATAGGTATGTAGGCGCAGTTTGGGTGTGTGCGGTCTTTAAGATTGTTTTTGTATTGTGTGAGCATGTGTGCGTGATATAATTAATAACCGGCCGCACAAAGGGTACCGTATCCATAATCTATAAAAATATATTCATAGTACAATATATAATTTGTATAGAACTTGCGCATTTGTACTAGATAGAACTTAATTCTAAATATTTAATCGTAATTCATGTACCGCCATTTAAATATGCATAACGACATCTACTGGATGTCGGGAAACAGCTTAGCAAAAAATCGCGTTTGTTTTATGAGCCCCCTTAAGTATTTACTTTGCTCTGTATTTTATGTGTTTTTTATCATAGCTGCAAAAGAAATATATGAATTTAAATTGTCTATCTATTTTGGTTCATGAGATACAGCCTGGTGATATACAGATGGGCACTGGTTTACTCTTTGGGTACGGTCCCCTTAAAAACTAGGTTTAAATTATGAGTGATTGTGTCAAAGTATATAAATTACAGCAATGCTAATTCTCTTCCGTCCAAAATATTCACAGCTCTGACTCCTTATCTAAAACGCACCTTAGCCTATTTCTTACTACTCACTGTTTGTGTATAGTCTTATTAAGACTTCTTTAAATATAAACAATCAAAATTGGTACAACAGTTGTCTCTTGATGCAGTAACAAAAAATATAAAGAATCTGATATTATGTATGTTATGATGATCCTAGAACAGTATGGTGTTTGAATAATCTAGTGATATTTTATACATGAGTTGACAAATATAAACACATCTCTAATCCCCAGATTCAGCACTTTAAATAAAGTAGTTTATAATAAAATAGAGTTAATATAGCACTGTCGAATTTGAATAAAATAATGTAAAAATATTAATTTTATTAGTTAGTATTTTTCAGTATTATATACTTAAGTAATATCTCCTCTTGTAATGTCAGCTGCAAATATTTTCTTGTAAGAAAATATTTTTCATTTATTTCTTTAATAATTTATATTTTAACAAACGTTATAGTTTTTTAAATTAAGATATTTATAATAGCATGCCAAATGTGATATTGATCACCATGTATAACAAAATTGCTACCAAGAATATCTTTAGAAATATTTTTTATAAAACTTCTCAATGTTTGGATATTTTTTATTCGGTTACGACTTATAAATCTTCAAGAATAGAGCCTGAAAGATTTGAAACCCACCTGCAATATTCCTGATGCTTGTATTGTAAATTCGTACAAAATAAATATTCCACAAAACATTATATCAGATATCAAATGTGTAAATTTTGAACATTTCGTCCCAGAGATATTTAATTGAATAAAAAAAGGAATGAAATAAAATGCTAGTCCCGAAGTATTTGTCGCTGACATAAGTAGATTTTATTTTAGATGTTTGGTATAGTATATAAAAATGTGGATTTTATTAACAAACAGTATCTACTAGATATCTTACATACCTTGCATGTCTATCCCTCTCAATCTTTCACAGTATTAGTATAAAAAAATATAGAAAGAAAATTTATTTGTAAATTGATAGTTTGACTTTCAAGAGACTAGTAGTTTATTTAGAAAATATACTATAGTGCATATTTTTTCTTTACCGCTTACCAAATGGAACTGGACGTGAAAAAAACAACAATTTCAAAAAAATGTGGTAAATTTGATTAACAGAGAACTATCGACTCGAGACAAAGTATGAGAACCACCTGATTGTGAAAATAGCGTTGGTTTGTATTTGCAATAAAGAAGCTATTTCACGCTTTGCTGTCAACTAAAAATAACCAATAATTAAACATTCGTGCACAGCGTTATAACAGATAACACGTTATTTCACAGCTAGCATGTGTTAGCATGTTGACATTTGCATGTGATTTAATTATTAAATAATTTATTTAAATCATCATTTTATTGTAGTAAGATTATTAAACAGTATTCACATATTTATTTTATATTTAAAGGTAGGAATTTGATGATATTTTTATTATTGTAATTTTATAAGTACACTAATAAATTAGCACTACGGGTATCAATAAATGTAATAATTTCAATAATTTAAGTTATACCTTCAATCTTTACTGTTATAAATTTTCCTTCATAAACATCTGTTTATAATTTTTATATTATGAAGCAAGTGGGTAGCATGGTATGGGTAAGAAAAGGATTGTCTATTTTTGTTCGAATTTTGAGTCGAATGAATTTAGCTTAGAAAATCAATTAAATTAAAATAACTTTATTAAAATTAGTTAAAATTTTCTGGAGAAACATCAAATTTCTGTCTTTTCACACATATCTTAGTAGATTAAACAATTTTTAATATACTTCAACGCACAGTACCCATTCCCTTTCAAAACTACTGACTCATCTTTTAGAGCTCATGGTAATACACCTACAGTCACAAATATCACAATCACATATAAGCAACAAAGTTACGTAGTAATATTTACAACGGTACATATTTATGAGCAAATGATGTACAGATCTTGCCCGAAATTATTTTATAATAATAAACCATAAATATATTATATAGACCACGAAAGTAATAAAAATAGTAATTTATTTTAACTTTCGCATTAGACCTAGCACAGACTATAAACTATAACCCACTTGTATTTGGGAATATTCTTAGGTCGGAATATGTCTGTTATAAAATTATACATTATAATATACGTTGGCCAAAAAGTGATCTTTATCTTTGAAAAGATATGTCGCCTGATAGAGAAACTTTTAGTCAGCTTGCCAACAGTTAAATATTTAAGATAAAATTGAAAAATCGGTAAACAAAACCTCAACCTCATAATAATTTGCATTAAGTAACTATTATTAAACACGATGTGTGTTTAGTTATTTTTATTATGTATACAGTTTAAATATTTAACAGTATCCTACGTTTTCGTGCAAGATATAAGTAATCCATATTTATTTTACGTTGTATAAAACTCTGTGATTAGATTTAATAAATGTGCAATTGTTACTTGAATTGCGCCTTATGAATTTGTACCTCTTGTATATTTGATGTTACAAGTGTGTTTGTGTTTCGCACATTCTAGACAATTTATTTCTCTAAATTTATTTTTGACTTGTTATTTTAAAGTTTTGATCCTCGAAATCTTTATTTTAAAAAACTTCGTCGATATTTTATTTCTTAATTTAGTAATTTTACCATCTTATATGATTAAAAACAATTAAATAAATGACCTAATATGTACTTATTTTTAAAAATATTCTAATATACGTATATCTCTATCAAGAAATTATTCACTGCCATTTCGCTCGCTTTTGGCAGTTAATCTTATCTTGTCTGTAGTGTGCGATGGTTTTGCTGTCAGGGCAAGCCACCATTAACACTTGGTGTCTAGCCGACGTGTATTTCTTATCATCAGGAAATCCATCTACTTGCTTGAGTGCTAATAATAAATATTCTTTATCAATTTTTTCTTTTTCAGTTTCAATTCGTGAACTCTTTTATGAGTTTATTCTACATTGCGTTTTATCTTCAGGATATGGATAAATTGAAAGAGGTAATCAAATCGTTATGTCTTGTTTTTCATATTGTCATTCATCTATTATTTACTATAATAAAATTATTAACTGAAATAGTGTCTAATCGTTGCCTCTAATCCAACCATTTTTGGCCAACATTTTTTCGACATGTTGATCAAATAACGTAATTTACCCAAAACCCTATCTTATTAGACACAAAAACCTTTTTTCAAGAATCATTGTCTATTAGAGAAAATTAAATGAAAATACATTGAGTACATTTTGAATTTATAGCAAACAGAAGATTTAGAATGGAATAGTCTATTTTTGCTCACTTAGTTACGAATGAATTTAGATTTTATGATGACATTTTTCCATACACACCGCTTTTGTGTCAATGCAAAAATATAACAGTATTTGGCATACAATAAAGCCATGATTTGGCGCAGAAACCAATATTGACGTAATATACTGCTGTTAAATATCACAGGATGGTCTTTGTCATGAATACCATACTCCGATGATGACAAGGAATTATTAATATAACAATTAAAAATGTAACAACATTAATGTTTTTTAGCAATTAGCAGTATTGCTGATAACGAGGCAAGTTATTGGGAATTTAAAAGAATCGGCATTGCCATACCTCATAGAAAACCTGCGACTCGCTAAAATTTGTGTAGACGTCTTTGGAGCTATAAGTCCTAGCAAAAGTGAGTTTATTTTCATTTATGTATATTTTTTAATACGTAATAAATGCATATAAAACATGCAAAGTTGTTCTAAGAGTAAATTTTGATTATAAAACGGATGTCATAAAAGTAAGATCCCACTTACAGATACCAAAGATGGTCATTCAAAAGTTAGGACGTTGGGTTGCCGGCTTATATCGACTATGAATATGTGTGAATATGGATTAACATTATGGTGGCTGGATTAGATAAGGCGGTGGTATCAATTGAAGCGAGTAGTCGCCGAATTTTACCACTAATAAATAAATAAATATCCCTGGACAAATTACACAAATTAACCCCAAAGTAAGCAAATTATATACTTGTGTCATGGGTGTCAGACGACGATACGAATACGTAGATATACATAAATATATACACACAATAAATTGGTCCTTCGAGCCGAATTTTGTGGGTCTTTATATTAGCATTATTTAGTAATGTAGTGCTTCTTCATTAAGCAATTTCAAACATATTATTTTATCTCGTACGGCATTTTAATGTAACCAGCACCCAAGGCGGTAATTTTTAAGTGCATTCGACTTGGGAATTTCATGAATAGAGAGCATTTTCATTAAATCAATAACGTGTCTATAAGACCCCTGATGTTACGAATTTTCGCGGGTAATAGTGATAAGTCATCATCAAGTGAATTGCCAGCGTGTTTGTTTCCTTTGGTACTCATTTTTTAATTAACCAGTAGAAGTTATAAATTGGACCTACTTCTGCTAAAAGAATCAAAACGTCACATGGAAAAATTGAGACAATTTCAAATTGAAAACCCTTCCAAAAACATCTATCAGATATCTGTTACTTTAAAATTGTTTGATGTAACTTTAAAGATAAAATTATTTAGTAATTAAAAGTTGTTAATTTTAATTAACATAATTTAATTTTTCATCTTTTTTAATATTTTTACGTACTTAACATTTTTTTAAAATATTTTTACGTACTTAACATTTAAAACACGTCTAAACTGAGTCAGTTTAGACGTGTTTTTGAGTTTCAACAGGAGTATATTTGATTGTAATTTATATGTTGCAGTACCAACATCAGCTCAATTAAATGAACTATTTGAAAAGAGGACATCGTCTACGGGTGAACCACCCGAGATGCTTATAAACGGTGGTACTGAGAAGGAGGAGAGGCGGGACTCTGAACCTTTAGTGGGTCAGAAAGTTATTCATCAAGCTGAGCTAGAATCTCAATTGTTTAAAGTAAGTATATTATTTCAATGTTGTGAAAATTGTATAAATTTCATTAGTGACGATGATCTTAAACTTTATTGGTAACTAATGGGTGCAATGTATGTAAATTAGTTTGTATGGTCGACCTAATCTTCCATACAAGAATATACTAATTTCGTCAGACATCTAGCTGCCGTTTTACTCATTAATTTAGATTCCTATCATCTATCTACTTAATCCTGAATTCACGAGCGCCGACAAAATCGTGGTCAACAGTTAGTTTTAAAGCATTTTTGGTACTATTATAATATTAAAATTTACTGTTTATTTTTCACAATACACACATCACCTAGTTTTTATATCAGTTGCCATGCCTTTTTAGTATTTATAGTTGTGAAATATAATCTTTAAATACCCATCTTTTCATGTGATAAGACAGCGAACAAGCACACGGCACTCACAGGAATAACCAACCGCTACCTATAGAAATCATAGATGATATACTTTCATTGCCGTTCTCCGACTCGAAAGTCGAAGATCTGAAAGCTCACCGACCTTCCAGATCGGTAAAGGAAAGATCTGCAAAAAAATCAGTTGACATCCAGTTTTTTTTTTATGATATTGGAAGGCAAACAAGCTGACGGATTTCTCGTTGTTAAGAAATACACGTCGCCTATAGACACCAAAGGTGGAAATGGTGCGTTGCCAACCTGAGGCTGGGATAGTAAGCCTCTTGCGTGAGTAAGTATACCGGCTACCCTGTCCTCCAGACCAGAACGCGACAATGGCGAGCACGGTCGCTATTGTGTCAGGAATAGGTAAGGCGGTGGTACCAATCCGGGCGAGTCGTTGCAAGACTCTACCACCAGTAATGTCGTGATATTTGGTACTGCGTCAGTACGAGGGCACGTTCGCGGAGTACCTGGAGATGCTGACGCAGCTGGGCCACGTGGTGCTGTTCTCGGCCGCGTTCCCGCTGGCGGCGCTGTGCGCGCTGCTCAACAACGCGGCCGAGGTGCGCGCCGACGCCTTCAAGCTGTGCCACGTCGCGCAGCGGCCCTTCCCCCAGCGCGTCGCCAGCGTCGGCAGCTGGCAGGTCACTACCACTACTATACAATAAAAACTTTAAACGAGCTATTCTTGTATATGCACAATACTGCTCAAACGATTTTCTTGAAATTTTGTATATAGGAGATTTCGGGGGGAAATGAATCCAGCCGGGTTTTATTTTTCTGGTTTATTTAACTAATCGTGTTTTAATGGAATAAAAACCTATATCATACACAATACAAAGCTAAATTTCGACAATATTTACAAAATTAGAATAGTTCGGTTGGTAAATCAGGCGCCTCGATACTCAGAAACCCCGATTCAAAACCCAGTCCGATTGTTTCTTTTTGTTTTTTTTTTGAGTTCCTTCTTTTTGTGAGAAAAATGTTCCCGGAAGTCCTACAGAAACAAGAAAAACATTGTAAATGATGTCAAATACAATTCCAAAAAAAAGTGATGTCCTTACTAACAAAATACCGAGCAAAGCTCGGTTGTCCAGGTATTTTTTTGTTATTATACTAGTTTTTGAGCCTGGGTGGCCTAGTGATACGATTTGGGAACAATGCCACGTACCGATGAATTTTTCTAACTTGAATACATTTTCTGAATGCTCTTGCGGTGAAGAACATTATGAGGAAACCCGAGGTTTGTGCCCGATGAGACCTAGTATCGTCGGCCAATCGTGGGTGCATATGTACATCTGCCCACCCCTTTCGCGGATATATAGACGTGATGATATTTGAGATATGTGTGCAGTAGAGAGTTAAATAAATAACGAAGAATATGAGTATACTCCCCTAAAAAACAGCTCATCGATACGATTTTTTTGCTAACAACTTAACTACCAATGTGTTTTACGGTAACTCACTCAAATTGCTCAAAAGTTCCTGCCAATTTCGATGTATAGTTCTCATTTCATCAAACTCTGGTAAATTGTTCTTATTAATTATAGTTTTAGACGAATGATAAAAATCTTAGAACATCAGTCTAATTTTCGTCTTATCATTTTAGTGCTGCTATTGCACATTATTTATTTTTACAGCACGCAATGGAAGCAATGGTGGCGGTTGCAGTTTTAGTAAATTGCGCGTTGATTGGCTTATCAGGACCAGTTCATAGATTACTGCCGGATGCAACTCCGGCGCAGACAATACTCGTCATTGTCGCACTTGAGGTAAGAGCTATTTTCCTTCCGTATTTCCTTCAATCATATTAAATGCATATTTTTTATAATTTAATTACCTAAAAGGGATTGGACGTAAACTCAAACCAAAGTTAGGTCCTAGCCTTACGCTGACGCAATTAATTACAGAATTGCATAATGTTTCGATCATCAAAATACTTCCCAGACTACTTTGAGGTGTTCCTCAAGGCATGTGATTAGGGCCACTAATGTTTATATTATATAAATAGAATATATTTTGTTGATACTTTCAGCACGTTGTTCTAATAATAGTATTAGCTTTACGGATGGCGATCCCAGAAATACCGAGCTGGCTGGCCACTGAAATGGCGAAAGTTGAGTTTCAAAGGCGAGAAGCAATCAAGAATGCACACGCACCACTTTTAGTGAGTACTTCTTATTAAGTATTCTGGTTCGATTGTATCTTTTAAGTTTATTTGTATGTTGTTGTTGTAACGGCAAATACTTCTTCTGTGAAAATTTCAACTTTCTAGCTATAGGGTTTATGAATATATTATGTCTTCAGCCTGGTTACAGACAGACGGACAAACGCGCAGCGAAGTCTTGGTAATAGGGTTCTGTTTTACCCTTTAGGCCCGGAACCCTAAAAAGGGTTATTGTATGTTTTACTGAAGCAGATAATTAGTTTATTGTAGAATGGTGTAGTTTGTTAAAAGAAATTATTTTATTTACATGAGAAAATATTATTTTTGTAAGAAAAAAATATCTAGAATTGTGGATTGCAGTCTCGTTCATCTGATGTTGCATCGGTTGCTAAGCAAAGTCGCACTCACTATAATTGTTTTTTAGTGTTTAGTGATATCATTTTTGTAATATAGTGTTTAGTGATAGTTTTTGTAATATACACTTAATATAGTTTTTGTGATATACACTTTTGGTACCCCTTTCTCAGTTTATGGCTTGTGTCTCCGAAACCCCTTCTTGTATTTATTTTTCAAAAATTCACAATTGTCCGTAAACAACCATTGATTTAAGACTATAAAAATCTCCTTAATACCTTCAAGCAGAAAAAAGTTATTAAAAAAATACGTCCCAAAAAAATTAAAAATGCTCGTCCTGTAAAGTTGGAAAACACGCAGAAGTGACACTCTGTTTCCAAAGGTACGAATTATGTTGGAAGGATTAAATTGAATATAGATAATGTCCACAGTCAGAATGTCCCAGTCAAGACGACATTCGGCCAGGGCGTATCACCCCTCGCACGGTAACACCCACAACGCCCAAACAAAACGACAAGCCAGCGATAGACAAGAAGAAAATCAACATTGGGAAGATACCAGAAATACCACCTTTCAGGTAAGAAATTTTTAATATGCGGCTACGTTTATGTGTGCGACAATAATATTTGATTTTGGTGTTATATAGATTAGTAGATTTCACGTAACAAAAAGAGATACTAATTTAAAAAAGTCTCGAGTTCAAAGACCACCTTTAACTAGACTCAATTATTTTCCTGGAATGTTTTAATTGAATTTTGTAAAGTTTGGTTTCGGTTTTGTTTTTCTTAAATGTTTGGTCTTTGTTTGGATTGGCCATGTTTTATTTCATTGCCATCAACAATAAATACAGGGTGTTTCTAAAGTGAAAAATTTATGAAGTGATTTTTTAAATTTTTCAGAGCATAACTTATTAAAAATTTAATCTGATTCATACATTCTATCATATATATCTGATGGAATGCCATGATTGCACATATTTTTAAAAACTTTCTTAAGACAATGCTTATATATACAAACTTATACACAGGGAGAAACAGGGGGAGGTGACTTTATTTTATACTATGTAGTGATTTTTATTTTTAATAAAAGTTTTACTGTCAATGTTACACCAATTTAAAATTACATAATATCCAATATATCTGTTGGTTTCTATGCATAAATATTATGTTAAACTTTTTTTTCTTTTGTATAAATTTATATTTTACTACAATTTTCTTGTACAATTAATAGTCAATATTAATTTACATTAAATGAAGATGAAGGTTAAAGATAAACCACTAAAGAAACATCATGTATACTAATAGAATAGTCAGTTCCAATTATAAATTTATATACATTAAGTTTATATGGAAAATTATGTATGTAGTTTTGCAAATTAAATATATTTTAACATATTATCACACCGTGTTGAAAGTATAAAAAAAATTTACCATATATTTTTGTTATTTTTTAATTGGCTACTTTGTATAATTATTTTATTAAAATTAGTATAATATATTGTAATTCAAATAATGCTTTTAAAGTAGTTAAATATTGTAGTGTAGCTTGATACAAACTAGAGCCACAATATTGATGCCTTTTTAAAACTTTGTGCCAGGGAAATATATATAAACTAGAATAACTCATTTAATAGTATTAGATATTAACATACTAAAAAGACATAATATGAAACATTCATTATCGGCATGGATAAAAAACCATATATGCCTATTAGATATTTTGGTTAACTGTCTGTACTTTTCTGTTGTCTGTGACTTTTCCATCATCGTAAACACATTAAACATGAACACTATCAGTATCAACACATTTAATATAAATTGTTTTGAAAAGGCATCTTTATTTTAGCTGATACATAGAATGCAATATGTTTGAACATATTTTTATTGAAAAGAATATATGTTGTAATAAACTTCTTTAGGTGTGGTTTTGACTCCAAGACCAAAATATCGATCCATGAAGATGGGAGATTAAATCCTTATAAAGTACTGTCTCTAAAACATAGTATTTTTAACTTTCTCTAGAGAGTGGTCTCTTTCTGTGAGCTTTTTGGAGTTGACAAAGTCAGGACTAACCGACGCCATGAGTGTATGGAAATAAGAATAAGTATTTGATGTTTTCCATCGTCGGCGCTTAGTTAAACAAATTACCAAATATTAATATTTTTAAATAATAATAAAAATATATCGCACCCTCAGTATTATATGTAAAAAAAAATGTAAACTTTGATTTTAAATGCTGAGGGCACAGATTGATATTCTCGACCGGTTGGCGCTGACGGAAAGAGATTTTAATTTAAAAAGTCTCGCAAATTTCACACTCATAGCTTAAATAATAGGCATATTATTTTATAAAAAAAAGCTCCAATGTCAAAAAAGGAATCCAGAATAAAAAACTACTTTTTTGGATTATGCCCTTATGCTACTAAGGTTATATGTGTTCTGTTTTAAAATTAAGCCTTCTGTTTCCGTTTTTTTCCACATCATCAGTTTTCAAACTTGAGCAACATAGCAGGCTTTAACAAAAATAGCAAACTTAAGTAACATAATAAAAATATGTTTTGAGTTTTAATTATTATCGCAACAATTCAAACAAATTGTACCTATGCTAAGTACAATGCAAGTTCATATTTTTAATCTGTTGTACCAACACCAATCATTTTTAGTAATATATTTAATAGTATAGCTTTTGTGTTCGACAGAAATTTTTTTAATAAAAATGAATAGAATATTTAAATATATTCAGCTAAATAATACCTTTAGGAGTGTATGCTTTCCTTCAACATGTGATCACATGAAAACTAATGCAAGTGTGATCGATAGGCCTTAGGGAGAAACATACTAAAAAACATAATTTAAGAGATTTATTTTCAGTCGAACACCATAGGATATTTAGGAGTATGCATAGAGTATTTTAAAATTTATTTAATTTTTTGTTTTCAGTTAATTTGGCACAAGTATATAACCTGGAAGGGTGTGTAGTTTAATATTGAATAATCACACAAAATTGTATAATTAATTTTATATTTTATGCTTACGCTTATTAATGTACTATATTATTTATATTTATTTGCAATAAATTTTATTTCTTGAATTTGGAGTTTTTTATTGCTTTATTTATAGGAAAGAAGAGTTTGAACTCTATCCATGTCTTTCAATTTTGTCGGCAATTTGTATAAATCGTCATTTTTTAATATTCCATTTTTTTTAATATATATTTAATAAGTATAATACTTAGTGTTTTCGTAATGTAAAACGCTTAGAACATTGGAAATGAAAGTTTTATGCAAAGTGCCACAAAATTTATGTCCTTTAAGTTTCTACGTATAATTTTATGATCATCATTTTTTATATTTTTAGAGTTATAGTCAGAAATTATCTAAATTATATAAACATGTTTATACAATTTGCGATTCTCGACATCGTTGGTAATCCAAAGATATAAATTTACTGTTTAACTAAAGGATTACTTTGTTTTCTGGCAGAAAAAAACTTAAGTATATTGTAATAAAATAAATAATAATTTAATAAATAAACAATGGAGTTTTTTAAGTTTATTATTATTTTCAATTTGTTAAATGTTTAAATAACACGAAATGTTAAATATATTATCAAAAAATACATTAGAAAATATTTAAGCAATTATTAAGCTCGGAGCAATAGCATGGTAACGTACCGAGTCTCCGAGGTGAGGCGGGTGTCTATTTTAATTTACAAGCAAGATAAAAATGACATAAATACTTGCTAGCTTGTACTGGGTGGATTTTCTATATAACATTATTTCAATATCAATATAAATTTTCGGTTTTTTAATTTAAGCATTATTCTTGAAAGTTACATTTTCCGGCCCACTTTATAGTTTTGGTCGTAACTATTATAAAATCTAAGTCTCTAATCTTAATTAAAAAAAACCACATTGTAGGTACTAGGTACTCATAATGAGTTATGATATTATGAAATAAATATTTGCAACACGTATAGGTTAAATGTTCTGGAATGTCAGTTTGATAATGACATTATTTTTTTTCCATTCTTGGGCTTTAATTACCGCAAATATAAAAAGAAAAATATTATACAAATTCCACTGCTACTATTTATTTTGGTGATTCAAACAACTGGCAATAGCTGTTATGATAATAACTAATTATATTTAGTATTCGTATAAGATAGGTACTAACTACAATATACACGAGAAGCAAAAGCAAATAATAAAGTAAGCAGAGTTTTAACTGTACTGTTGTATCTTGGCACTATTTCCTTTATACACCTTACTCTATGCATTATGCTTATAGACAATAAATTGAAATTGAAATATAAAAACCTTTATATGTCAAAGTGACATCAACAAATTATTCTTAATGTTATACTGGTGTAACCGACCTCATATACCATACAATAGTAACATCAAGCGAAATTTACTCTCTGGAAAACACTCCTAAGAAAAACTTGTCTAGAATATCTATGGCTAGCTATAGAATATAACATGGCTAACTCTTGCTAAAATTCGCCGTTTCCGTCATTGTCATTTTCCGGTCCAGAGGGTAGGGTAGCCGGTAGACTTTCACATAAGGTCTAATAATCTGAATTTTGACCAACAGGAGACTCGTATGCCTGTTCGTTGTCTTATCACATAAAAATAGACCTCTCTGTCAATTTTGTAGAGTTGTCAAAGTTAAAAAAAAACTGGTCTTGTTAGAGTGAGATAGATGGGCATATTAGAAAGCGATAGATGTTTAATAATGCGGGTTGTTAGGAGTGTAATAAATAAATAAATAATAAATATTACTGGACAAATTACACAAATTGATCTAACCCCAAAGTAAGCAAATTATATGCTTGTGTT
>DVZL01002126.1:0-15995 GCA_018236625.1 Lasaia peninsularis
CCTTACCTATTCCTGCCGCCATAATGATATTGTCGTGTTCCGGTCCGGAGGGTAGGGTAGCCGGTAGACTTGCACATGAGGTCTAACAGCCCGGCCACAGGGCAGCGGCGCACCTAAAACATCTATGGTGTCTATAGGCCACGGTTGTCTCATACCATCAGGAGACCCGTGTGCCTGTACTCTGTCTTATACTATAAAAAAAAAAAGACAAAAAAGTGACTTTGTTTTAAAATATGTAATGAAGACCATGCACGCGGTACTTTCATATAGGTCCAAAGGATAGAAATACATTCAAAACTTATCAGCATCGAGTTTCCAAAAAAAGATACAACGTATTGCTGGTAGAAAAAAATCTCCTCATAGCCTAAATTTTGTGTAAATCACTTATGATTTTTTTATGAAAAAAAAGTAGCTTCACGCCTATTATAGGTGTAGACAGAGGTGTGCTAGTATATCCACGAATTGTGACTCCAATAGGTAGATATACTAGAACACACACGATTAGCCAAAGTACTTGGGCCTATGATGTGCTATCAAGCACATTCCAATCCCGAGCAATGTAATTACTCAGAAAAACCTGAAAAACATTTAACAAAAGTTTCGCCATCTGGGTATTAAACCCGGGACCTTATGCGGCTAACGGTTTTAACAGGCGACAGCCGTACCGTTTCACTACAGAGGCGATTTATGAATGACTAATTAGTTGCTAACTATGTGGCTATCTTACAAATTCACCGAACTTTGTGGGCGAGTGGAGTGATCAGTCCGAAAAATCATTATTTATCAGGGTAACATTATCTACGACGCCAACACCAGGGGCTGTCTCCTGGAAGACGGAACCTCGATCTGGTGCTGCGTTTTGATTATTGGGAGGGAGGGATTTTTGTATGTTTAGGTAATCTATAATATACTGACTAGTGATTTATCAACTACGGGTACGGAACTCTAAAACCAGGTATTTATTAAAAATACCAACCATCATAAAAATATGAAAGTTGATTACAAATGATGTAAATTGAAATGGGGTCAGTTAATAAAGCTTATTCCCAAACAAAAGCTACCGAAGGCCGGCTGGCGTTAAATTGGGAAAGTTTCGCTTCCTTAATACACAATTCTACAACAGCTTCGGAAGCTTTTAAAGTATTAAGTTCTAAATAAAATCAACAACACAAGTTGAGAGAAATATAACCGAGGCTCAAGTCTGTTAATTTATTAACGCGAATATTTCGATCGTGTTTTACCTTTGTGCTTGATGGTAATCGGTGTCTGGCTTAAATGCATCTCTGAGTTTGATTTATGAGTTTTTTTTGATAATCATTACATTGTCTAAGATTGGATTTGTGCCTGACATAGCGACGGACTTCCAACCTGTTACATTATGGTTAATATCGTGTCAATCGTGAACGCATGAGATGTACCTCTGCCTACGTCGTCGGGAATACGGGCGTGACAGTATATTATTTTAATTTCTATTATGTTATTTAACAAATTAACTAAAAATATATTTGTTTTTTTAAACTCATCACAGGGTCGGAGCAACCAATAAGAGCTGATGTAAGATTTTTTTTCTCGCAGTTTTTAAACCAAGACACTTGTACATTAGTCCTAAAGCCTCAGCCACAGGACAGCGAAGTGTTTTCGACTAAATGTAACAAATTTATAAAAAAAATTAGTTTAATGAAAAACCTTATTAAAGTTGCTTAACTGACGTAAGAATTTTTTTCTTGCAGTTTTAAAACAAAGAGACTCGTACATTAGGCCTAAAGCCTCAGCCACAGGACTTGGACTTGAAGTGTCTTTGACGAAATGTAACAAACACATACAAAATTTTAATCTAATTAAGAACTTCCCCTTATTAAAGTTACTTAACCGCTGAAATGATGACGACGGAACAATTTAAGGCAATACAATAATAAAATAGTATGTGATTTTCAAACAGGATGTGATCAAATGATCAAAAGTCCCCGACGTTCTGATAATGGAATAATTTTTATACGACCTGTATAACGAGGACGTTTCAGTGTTTCGTCGCGTTCATTTCCATGGTTTTCATTTCAAGAAAAAATATACAATATTATATTTATTTTGGGTTTATTTAGGGTGATTGATTTTGAATAGCGAGCAATTCTTGTATATATACCATCGATTTCGGAAACGGTAAAATTTTGTATTTAGTAGGTTTCGTGGGCGATAAATCAATATAGCTAGGTTTACTTTTAAAGGTTCATTTAATAATCGTGTTTTATTGAATAAAAACCTCTCACGATATCATTAGAATACGAAGTTAAATTTTGCCACCGTTTACAAAATCGGAAAATCAAATCTCGGTTCAATTTTTTTTATAATACATATTTCATCAGTAAGTGGTAGTATGATTCCAAAAAACATGAAGTACCTACTAGAAAAAACAACGAGCAAAGTTCGATCATACAGGAACTCTATACTTATAATAAAACTATAGCAGAGTGAATTCTGTACCCTTAATATATTTAAAAAAATGTGACTTAAAACGGGTAGTAGACTTGAATGTAATAGAAGAGAATAACTCATTATTGTGCACCAAAAAATACAAAATTGACAAACATAGTAAATAAAACTTAAGAGACTAAATGATAAACAAAGGCGGCCTTATCGCCAAGTCAGCGATCTTTTTCAGGCAACCTTATGGTATGAAACAAAGGCCAACGAGATATTGTGCAAAGATGTTTTAAACATAAACATAAAATCTATTTCAAAATAATTTATATAAAGCTTAGTTAAGAGGGCTCGTAAATAAAATAACAATAAATAAATAAATAAATTTGTATATTTTGTAAAATATATTTGTAACTACAGAATCAATCATGTTAAAATTTGGCTAACGTTTTCCCAGTCGTAATTTTTGTAGTTTACAAAACATATCACAGTTTCAAAATAAGACCTAAATAATACAGTACCGGCATCCGTATTAAGTTTGTATCAA
This sequence comes from Lasaia peninsularis, assembly GCA_018236625.1. Classification (NCBI taxonomy): domain Eukaryota; kingdom Metazoa; phylum Arthropoda; class Insecta; order Lepidoptera; family Riodinidae; genus Lasaia; species Lasaia peninsularis. The sequence continues at coordinate 2,963 of DVZL01002126.1, forward strand.
ATTCGGTAAGTACATAAATAGCAAATCTTATACCACCGGAAACAATATAGACGCTGGTGGGACGTGACCAGCGTCCAAATGTCGAACCTGACGGCCTTACATAATGGCGTCTGACATGTCGGATATCATCAAACAAAATATTTTTTACTTGGTCATAGAACATACATTTACTTTCGGGTTCTTTTCTGTAACATACAAAAAAACTGAAAATAAAAAAAAACAACTAAATAAGAATAAACAAATACGTCACGTCTATATCCCGGAAATGGTAGGCAGAGATAATATGTCATAATGTGACGTTTAAAGTCCGTCTCCATATTGGATCTAATTAGAGGTGGCAATAACGGTCATAAACTGTTATTGTATTATTTACTATTAGGTGGCAAAAGGTATAAAATCGTAGTAGTCAGAGAAGCGAGAAGCTTTTTTTTACTTAAGAATTCAATAATTTCGGTATCGGTTGTGCAAGAATAACGCGTTATATAATATGTTATTGTAATAATGATCACCTCTAGTCATCTAATACGATGCCAGTTAATCTTATATGTTTCAGATAAACTGAAACAATTCCAAGAACAAGTTGCCCTACAGGGACGATCAATAAATAAATTAATATTTAATACTAGTTGTACCCTAGACGACTTGTTGACGACTTAACAAGAGCATCAGGTTTTAGAGAGAGTCACTGACATCTTACCTCTAAAACCCAGAAGAAAAAGTTTCTCTTCTGGGTATTAAAGGTAACATCGAATTTGGCCTTATCTATGCTTGAGCCTGTTTCTCTGAGAAATATTTTCTTCACCGTAAAAGCATTTGGAAAATAAATTGACCTAAGTATGAAATATAATTGATTTCTTATTCAAATGTATCGTACCGGGTATCGTTGGTCGGATCCTTTGTGAAGAATAGGCCATCTGCCTAGAGAGGGGCTAGTAGGGACCAGGCAGCTCGTAAGAAGGGAGTATAGTTTAACTATTTGATTGTCGAAATTTACTTGCCACTTTAATATGAATATTTTTTCTTATTTTATAATTAGAAGTTTTACAAAGTATCGAATTCACAAAGACTTTTTCAGTCTAGACAGTATTATTTGATAAAATACTCGGCGCTAATATTAAAAAAATGTAAATATTAATGAGAAAAAGAGCCAAATTATTTCAATAAATTAGGCACACGATTAAACAAAATAGTTACAAGATGGCGCTATAATTTTTTTGCGTCGCAAACGAGCCAAGGATATTCGTCAATCAGCCTGTATTAAACAATTAAAAAGTTTATTAACTATTGATAAAAGCTCCAGTTTAATTATTGTGAATTATAAAATTTAATTATTATACAATATTGAGGAATAATTTATTTATTAAGACACTATTATTATTATCAAGAAAATGTTATATGGAACTGAAAAATTACAAAAAAGTATATTTTTTTAAATAATGATATTTTTTGAGGATAATTTGTAAGTTGACAAAATAAATATAAAACAGATATACGAGCAGCGAAAATAAAAGTAAACAGAGCACGTAAAAGTGATCTTAAAAAATCTAAGGCAATAAAAACTGAAAAATCTTCGTGAAAATAAGTGAAGTAGGGTGCCCATCTGCATGCATTTTGACAGGACTAGGTTTTTTTTAATTTTTGACCAATGACGAGTGACGCAATGTTGAGATACGGCATCTATGTGGTAGCATTATTCAAATGATCAATAGATTAAAATATGTTAAAATGCAAACTTCTCTACGGAAAAACGCTGAACTTTGATTACATAGACGAAATCAAAAGTAGCAGCTATGTTGTATATACACATTTTTAAATATTATGTTATGGACTATGATATAAAGAGACGGAATTAAACATTGAAAACACAGAACAATCAATTGAGTATGGAAATTAGAGTACCTAAAGAATTGATGTAAATAATATTATACCATTAAATACAATTGAATTGTTAAATAAAACATATAAAATCCGTCAAGTGCAAGTTCGACCCGCGCACGAAGGGTTCCGTACCGTTGTCTCTAAAAACGGCACAAAATTACATTTGTTTTATGGGAGCGCCCTTTGTTTAATTGTTTTGTTCTCTCTTTGTTGTTATAGCAGCAATAGAAATGCATCATCTGTGAAAAAGTCAACCGTCTAGCTATCATGGTTCATGAGATCTAGCCTGGTGACAGACAGACAGACAGACATTCGGACAGTGGGGTCTTAGTAAAAGGAAGTCTTTTTTACCCTTTGGGTACGGAATTCTAAAAATGATTATGCCTTAATAGTACAATGCTTCTATTAGATTCTTTACAATGAATACAATGACGTTATGAGCTAAGAAACTCTTGGAAACCGAAAATATATCTTATATTAGAATATTATAAAGTTATTTTATTTTCACTGAGATTTTGTATTAATTTTTTTTTTAATTTTAACTTTCTGTATTTTAAATTACAAAATGGTTACCCTACATAAGGCAAAAGGGTGTGCTTCCATGAATTATTTATAAGAGCAAAACGAGGAATCAAAGGTTTGAAATGAATATTTTCATTTGCTTACGTTTTCATTTTTAAAAGCGTATTACTTTGAAGTGATACGTGACACGAGCTTGAATATTTGATCCGTTTTACTTTTCTCCCATTCGTATGAGAGTCCATCTTAAGGCGTCGAGGGGGGACGAAAAATTTAATTATTACAATTTTAATGATTACCCACTTCATGGTAATAAGTCGGCTTATCGTTCGCTTAGAATTAAAAAGACCGAATTTGTGATAAATGAGCAAAAAGTTTTCAAAAATTATAGTTTTGAATACATCTTGATATATTTCTTGTGTGTTTTGCAAACGATTGGTTTTAGCCAAAGTGGATTAGGCTTTTGAGTACACAATTAGAAATGTAAGTTTATATTTATAGTGAAATGGTAAAATCAAGTATTACATAAATGTTGAGTTTAGTTACTTTAATTCTAAGCGTGCGATATGTACCTCTGCTCAATATTTCGGGGATATGTGCGTGACGATATTTTGATAATTACGAGTATAAGTTTTATACAAATAATAGAATAGAAAATATTTTATTCACATAGACCTTTTAACGGTTTTTGTAACGCGGCTATATAATTTTAAAATTTACAACAAGATCGAAACGCGGCCACTCACTGAGAAGATTTCACCGGGCTTGTCTTTTTTCTTATTTTATAAATACTTCTACAACAATAAAACAGATTGAAAGAGGAGCAATACATCCCTAGCATTTTAATATCTATATATTCTTTAACATTTTTATACCCTTTATATAATTTAGATTTAATACATTTTTATATTAACTATTTAAATATATTTATGTTAAGGTAGATTATTTTATGTAGTCGGGAAGTTTATTGTAAAAACGTATACATCGGCCCATAAAGGAATTACCTATTCTATGGAGACAAGTCACATGCACAACAAGATTGTTTTTGTTCCTTACCAATGTATACAGTTGCACAATACACTTCTCGATCATATAACAGATTCTTAAAATATATAAAAAATGTATTACCTCTGAATTATAAATAAACAAGATATTATGTAAATTATAAAAATATGTAAATGATAAATGGAATTATACATAATTATTCCTTTTACTAATCTCTTATAGTGTAAATATTATAATGTAACATTATTTTAGTTGAAATAAGAATATGAAGAAAGACAAGCCCGCTGAGTTTCTTTCGCCGGATATTCTCAGTGAGTGACTGCATATTCATTCGGTGGTACATTTTATAATTATATAGACGCGTCACAAGAGCCGTTTGTAAGGTCTATATGAAATAAAATATTTTCTTTTCTATTTTAGCGAACGTCGTACCGCACTCACTTAGGAGTATGAAAATTGATGTCTGATTCTCATATCGATATGTATACAAAATTTAAGAGAAACGGTCCGGCCTTTTCAGAGGAGTTTGGAAACAAACACCGCGACACCCATATTTTACATCGTAGATGGGCGCGTCACAAGTACCATTTGTATGGTCTAAGAGAAACATAATCTATTCTAGTTTAAATTCAAAATGTAACCCCATCTTAATAACGCCTGTAATAACCTTGCTTGACTTGCAATCTACATCCATACAGTTCACCACACGTGTCATAATTTAATTATTAAACATATTGTATGAGAATAACATATTCATAATACTCATCAACGGGATTAAGAGGATGGCGCACAGAGCGTTTTGGCTTACCAGCTTGCGAATCCCGGAAAATTTGCACCCATTATTACAGATACGGGATTACCGGGATTGTATAACGTTGTACTTTGAAGTTGGTAACTGTTAAACACAGATTTATTATATTCATATTCTTATATTTTTGCATAAATAGTACATTGAAACATTCTATTACCATAATATATACATACAGCATTAGGTATTATTGGCTTACCTACGTTTGATTAGGTATTATTTTTATAAATACATTCACGGCAGTTTCCTTGCGAGGTAGGTTTCAAGTGCCAATTTCTACACACTTGCCGGGCTTCCTCCACGTTCATGAGTCTCTTCCCACGACAAGCTGGTTTCGGAGATTATAGACACCACCTTCGTATAATTCACGAGTGATATACATATTCTGGCAAAAACCATCTTTCTTTTCATAAACTTTCCAGCGCTGTCAGCGCTTTATTATTTCACACATAATTAATGTATGTCAAATTCAGGAATTCAATTAAAATCGGTATTCCGCTTCATGATTATTCTTTAAGTTATAATTGATTCAGGGACTCTAAAAATTATGGAACGAGACCACGGAACTGTGTAATTGGAAAACTTATGGGCTTATTGGTTGGTGTGATTTCATTGTTTGGATTAATATCGTGATAGTCGTCAAATATGACGGTTAAATAAATAAATACTGATAGTTAAATATCCAAGATAAATAGATTGGTTTAGAGTGTAATCTTGATGATTAATTTAATATCGTAATGTTGTACCTGACTTTTTTTAATAAGGTATGTCTAAAATATTTCGTCTGTTGATTAAAAACATAAGAATAATAAATGTTGATTAAAAAGAACATGGCGACCGCTGCAGCTGTTAATGACATTTGCGGCGCGCGAACTGTCAAATTCCCGTGGTTTGAATGTTCGTAATTATTTGGAATTTGTCTTTCTCTTTTCAACGAAACGTTATTAATCTGAAAAAATGAATAAATAACTTCTCAATAGCCTTATATTGATTGGTCTGTTTGTTTTTGTAATTTAACTACAATTATTATGGTCATAAAAACAAAATCATACGAATATCTTTCGAAAATAAACACTGCATATAATAGCATCCATGAAATCCAAATTATTCTTTTATCACTGTAATTTGATTTTGACATAAGCTTTGGATTTCTAATCCGATTATCGATTCGAACTTCACATTGTACCGATGAGTTTTTTTACCTTAGTTCATTTTCTGAGTGCTCTTACGGTGAAGTGAGGAAATCCGGATTGTTGTATTCGAGTTCAACCTACGCCCAATGCCTGGGTGTGGGGTATTGAGATCAGATGGCAGATGTGTAAAAATTTGAACATTTTCAAATCCCCTAGATAAGGCAGCCGTCCTTGATATTATTCGATATGGAAATGGGATAAATAGAACGTAGAAGAAATAAATTTAACCCCCGTTTTTTTTCTTTGTCTCTGCTTCTTTGTATTCTACATCTTACTTATATTATATTATACATGTATTAGAAATAACCCAGTTAATAATTTTTGCTTTAGCTATCTAAATCACTAGGGGTTTCCTACTAGCGATCCCTAAAACCAAATGTAACATCAAAAATAACGACAAAATATTTTAAGCATTGTCTCAAAATGACAAAAGCCAAAAAAGGGACAATTAAGGTCGGTTACACACCATGTAGCGCTCCATGGCGTCGGGCTCTGTCGCCGCGGATAAACATTTAATTGCCAAATAAATTACCAAAAAAGAATCTTTAATTCACACACCGCTGTCTTGGTTTTTGTCGGAGATATTTTACACCAAACGTAACGTTTGCTTGACGATCTTTATAAGAGTGGTTAATACTTGATATATCTATAAAACAACAAGAGGTGGTGATTAATAGAGTTGTCATATCCTTAATAGACCTTTAATTTGTTCGGAAAATTTTGTTAGCGACTACCACAAATAAATAATATAACCAAGAGGTTTACGTTAACTATTTTGCCACAGCCTTGACGCTGGTCTTGGTTATATTCCAGCTTATCAAAAATTAGCTTACCTTAGCTTTAAATTTGCTGTAGGTCAAGTGGTAAATTTACGAAAAAAGTTTCGGATTCCAGCCTCAGATGAGCTGATACTCCACAAACAAACAGTGCATGTAGGCCGCGTATTAATGTTGTTTAGCAGCGATGCGTTAGAGACAGTAAAACCGTTTTCTTGTTTGCTTTGCTTATAACATCGCCAAATAAAATAATAATGTTTTGTCAATATTTTTTTTAAACCCACCTTTCGTTATAAAAATTGCGTCATATGAATCGCATTATCAGTAACTCAAATGCCAGGGAACCATCAACGAGAGAAGAAGGTTGTATTTATTCTTAAAAAATGTTCAAAACGTCTGTTTATCTAATGCATAAAATAATTATGTCGCAGTGAAAACTCGGAAACAACATGACCGATCTTATAAAATATTGTGTGTATATTCAGAATGATACGCAAAATTAATTTCATTATTTATTTTATGGGATAAGGAAGCGAACGAGCATACGTCTCTCTTGATGGTAAGAGACAACATGTGCAAAGTGGTAGGCCTGATGTGCAAGTCTACCAGCTACCCAACCCTCTAGGTCGAAACACAACAATCTTATAATGGCGGAAGGAATAGGTAAGGCGGGATATTTAAACAAAATATCGTGTCGTTCTCGTGACATATAAAACAGCCTCATGTTAGAGTGCTTCATTCATCACAATTACCGCGGCCGAGACGGTTGCAGGCGAGAAAAAACAACAACATCGAGAGGAAGCCTGCTTCCCCAAGATGTTTAATGGTGTTTGTACATTGTGGATTATTTACTGCGCTTCTTTACTTAGATCTGCCTTTGGAAATAATTTGTAAAAGTGTTGCGAAAAGATTTTAGTCCCAGATGTATAAGCGCGAGATTAATTACAGAAATTTGTTTTAACGCGGCCGAGAAATGCTAATTATGGATAGCTGCTGTTAAATTCTTGGAATTTCTTTTTAAAATAAGTTTTTTTGAGTTGAACAAACCATATTATATATTTTTTAACGATAAAATCGTTTGGTGGAAGTGTCCTTTTTCACCGTCTTGTCACATAGAAAAATATTACTGTCGCCAGTAGTTACCGATTGGGATGGGTTTATGATTAAGTTATCCAGTAAGCCTAATTTATCCTACACTCCAACAAGCGTAATACTGATACAAAAAATATTTTTTCTACAAATATTTCAATATTATTTCTCGCACTTATAAAATGTAAAACTATGTATTTTAAAAGTTTTTTTAATAATTTATTTTATTTCCACAACATTAATTATACCATCGTTAAATGAAACAGTGGTCGAGGCACTCTTTTTGAGTATTTAATACCTGTAGTAGAAGGTAGTGTAGGAGGACTCGCTCTTCAATACAATTTACATGTTACTATAGATAACATCCATAAAAGTATTATCACGATTCATTTAGACGAAATAATATATTTTCTATTTTTAATTATCTTCACATCATGAATTATGTTAATGAATTAACAATTTTATTTTACCAACTAAAGCTAAATTTTGATTATAGAAAAAATAATAAATATACTAAAACAAAGGAATAGTTGTTCTAATTAATATTTTAAACATCTTACAAAGCTGTACAGGGTTACAAGTTTCAAAAAAAGAAAAATTAAAACGATCGTCGTTGTCGATTTGACAGTAAAATTTTGTAGAATTAACAAAGATAAAGTATTTTTTTATCTGAGATAATCAGGTCTATGTGATCAGGATGTTTTTATTATTTTTAGAATCAGTAACGAATATGACAATAATGCTATATTGCCAAATTCAATTAATAAATTATTGATTAAATCTATAACTCAACAGACTGTTACTAGATTGGTATCCTACGCGTGAATTTTTTAACAGAATATCAGCTTCTATTACTATAAAAATAACAAGTTCAGCAAACCACGTCTGGAAATCTCTAGAACCTTCGAGTTTCAATTCCACCAAAGATTTTCTACTGCAGTTATATCACATGTATAATATATGGCGCTGAGCATTAATAAATTTCGCGTCGAATTCAAATTGAACTTCTCTACTAGAATAAATCTTTATAACAAATCGTAGCACACGGCACGATTTCAATTAACATGCCTCTATGTCTTTGGCGACCCATTTGTCTTTAAGAAATAAAAATGCCTACATTTTTAAACATTAAAATTCAATCCAAACTAAACCATATTTCAATAAAATAGAGTTAAGTTTCGATTGAAATCGATAGGTGCATTGCAATTAATAAAACGCTTTGGGCTAGTTGGGTTATTTGGAGGGCCCCAGTGAGTACGATTTATAGTTTCGGATTCAGAACGTAGCACCTGCATTGGGATTTGTTAGACTGGATACATGTGCGACGATTTATCCTTTTAAATGTCCTTACAATTGTAGTGTAGGCGTTTTGGTGAAAACGACAAGACCGAGTGCTTTTCACCTGTTCGTTAACGGGACTTATGGTTTTCAAATTTTATAATGCAAATACTCGAAGATATAATTTTTTTATAGTGTAACACCGGGAGTGTCTCTGATATGTTATCGATCTTTCAGTAGATTTAAGCCTACATAGGGACATACGGTAATGGGAAGCGACTTTATTTTGTACTAAGTAGTGACAAACTAATATAATAATACAATTAACAAAAAGGGTTCCCCTCTTCACGTTTATGACCTGATTAAATCTGTTTAGAAATATTTGTTCGTCTTTACATTTAAGATACTCGAAATAAAAGAGTCACTACATTTAAATGTCGTAAGATGAATAAAATGATGAAACTTGATGTCCCTTTGATACTGTATCACACACTTCCGCATAGTTACAAATACATCTTTTCAATAAAAATAGTTTTCTAAGCACTTAGAAGGGTGATTCGATAACAACCTGAGAATAAATTTTTATAAAATTTAATTTTAAATACGTTTAAATAAAATTTAATATCTCTGTTTTTTTATAAAAAATCAGTCAGGCTTGAGAAAAATATTTTATTTTATGCCCATGAAGATTTATATTTGAGAACTTCAATACAAGTGATAATTACAATTGTAAAATTTTGTTGACTTTATTAAGTTGTAGCAAATTAAATTTTATTGGAAATTATACGATTCCTAATAAATCTAAGAAAATCTGAGAAATTACAATAATTATTGTTAGCAAAAGTAATAACAATAAATATCTCTAAATATCTATATCGCTTTCCATTTCTGCCCGTCTATGCTATATATCTTTAAAATTACCCCCCAGATTTTGATGTGATTTTTAAAAAGATAGAATTCATGAGGGAGGTTTATAAAATGAATAATATACCTGTACGAAGCCGGTGCGAGTCGTTAGTAATAAAATAATCTAAACCTTAGAGGTGCCTTACACTTTACACTCATGTAAATACCGAAATAGTTTTAGTAAACACCGAATTGAAAAATGAAACATTTAAATTCAAGCTAAGAATGAAACCTACTTAATATTATAAATGTGAATAATATTTTTCCGTTATTTTATTTTATAAATTTCTAAAATATCTAATATCTAAAATAGTAGCCTAAGATATTCCTTATTACATTAGCTGTTACGTCAAAATTAGTCCAGCCGTTTCAGAGATTGGCGGATACAAACGGACAGAAAAAAATATTTTGGTGTATGTTGAAAAATTACATAATAATATATTATGCATTTAGTAAAAAGCGGTTATTTTAATATTACATTCAGTCATTTCAATTTTATTTATTTGTATTGATAGAATAACACGTAGGCTACTTTTATAACAGCTACAATAAAACAGCTACAAAAAAAAATTATGCGATAAGTATTTCAGTCGGAAAAAACCGCGGGCAAATAGCTAGTTTTATAACTAACAGATTCTTGTCTCTGACCTAAATAACAGTCGTGTTCATTGTTTCGTCAGATGACAGTGCTCAAACCTGCATAATATATTTTATTCACCCTCCGTTTGTAACACTTCCTTCGACTTCACCCCCGGTGAAGGAAGGCGTTTTCAACAAAAAATATTTTCTATGCATACACCAGGGTGATTCAAAAGTATCTAGGAATAGATTAAATGAAATACGTTTTATTTATACTTATTTTTATAAATAAAACACAAAAGGTACTTGGCGACTAACCTGCCACCTGTCACATCATAAAAAATATTCCAAAAATACACACACCCACAACCTTATGTAGAATTGTAAAGAATGTTCGCTTTGGTTGAGTTTTTTTCAGTGCATCTAAAATACATGTGATTGCCTGAATATGTAAGGATATGTCACATCATTGACCTAATACAATGGCTAATCATGGTGCATAATATGAACCTCTGCTATTTCGGATGATATAGATTGATTTTCATTTATCAAGAATGTTTATTGACTTTTGTGCAGACTGACCCATAAATAAGGAGGTCTCATGGGCCTCAGAAGGCTGTAAGCACATAAGTAAAGTACTTGTGGCTCGTCCAAGTTACCTTTTGAGGGATTATTTCTGAAGCCCCGAAGGCAAGGGCCCTCGGTGCCTGTGTGGAAACTGTTTGTACATTTTTAATTCTCTGAGCTTAGTTTTTGATGTGGGATTTCGTATTTTGAAATTAAATTACAATAATAAGGTTATAGTCGAATTAGAGGTATGAAAACATTTGTTGTAATACACGAAGGATAACAAGAATAGAATAGAATAGAGAATATTTAATTCACATAGACTTTGCAAATGGTTATATAATTCTAAAATTTACCACCGGGTCGGAACGCGGCCACTCACTGAGAGGATCCGGCGAAAGAAACTCAGCGGGCTTGTCTTTTTTCTTATTTTCTAAATACATACATTTTACTTTCTACAATAAGAGATTGAAGGAGGAGCAAATTAATCGCAAGCATTCTTATTATCTACATATTCTGCAATATTATAATAATCTTTTTTATATAATTTAGATTTAATACATTTTGTATATTTATTTAAGGGTAAATATTTTACGTGGTCGGGAAGTCTATTGTAAAAACGCATACAATGGCATATGAAGGATTTAAAATGTAATGATAAAAATTACAAACAACCTTTCGACATTAAAATAAATGGTGCGTTGTCAAATTGAAGTTCAAATACTTAAAATCTTGCTCGAGAAATTCCACACAAATAACAAAACTTGTTTTCGGGCGCGCGCTCGTATCTTTAGGATAATCTTATTTAAGGTATAGCTTTAAGATATTAAAAGTACCTATTATCCCCCCCCACACACACATACAAACTAGCACACACACACTAACATTTACATTACATAACATTTTTTTTTTTTATATTAATATTAATTAAGTGAGACTAACTTTTTCAACAATGTCATTCACTTACTTACTTACTTACTTTACTATTATAGACAGTCTTCCGGAGGAGGAGCGCTGGTGACTTGTAACACAGGTGTACTATACACCTACTACAGGTACCAGACTCTCACAATGCTAGGTCAGTGCGAGTAAAAAATATGTTAAATATTAACTTACATGTAACATGTTATATTAATGTCATCTTGTAACATTATGACGAGTGAATAAATTATCTGTTATTATTATTATTATTATTATTATTATTATTATTATTATATGCTAGAACACCCGCGATTAGCCCAAGGTACTAAGGCCTATGATGAATTTTTGATATTAGTTTATTTTTTCACATTTACGTTACTGCATTAATTGATAGCATACTAGTATAACATTTATTAGTAGATATTATTCTTTTGCAAGGACAAAATAGTGTAGATAAACTTAGATAAGTTTAACAACAATTCTTTTCTCGAATCATTATAACAGTGTCTGACCTAGCTTCGCTCGGCATTTCTTTTTTGTTTTGGATTTTTCGGCAAAAGTAGTGGTACCATTTTCATTTCGATCTAGATACTAAATAAATTTTTAACCCCCAAAACCCCTAGGTACCGAATTTCAACGAAATAAAAGCCGTAACAGAAATACATCGTTTCTGAAAATTTCAACTGTCTTGCTATCACGATGCATGAGGTATAATCTGGTGACAGACGGAAGGAAAGCGGAGTCTTAGTAATATAAAACATATATGTATAATATATTAAGGGGATCGTTAAGTTTTTCAAGAATCGCATTATAAGACCGTATGTGCTTTCTAAACGATTTGATATGTTTCCATTGTTATTTTAGAGCGTTTTAATTTTTTTTAGATCAAATTACACATAATAACAAGATACACATAAAAACAAAGGAGTCTTAGTATTAGGTTATCGTTTAAACGGTGCTCCAAAAAAGGAATATCAAAATCGATTCACCCAGTCGAAAGTTCTGAGGTAACAAACATTAAAAAATACAACCGAACCTCTGTTTTACCGTCGGTTGAAAACTTCGCGACTTTAAACTGAATACAAATTTCTAAAGCGAATAAAATCTTGAGTCCTTTAAGATACATAAAATATGAAATTGAACATGTAAATCTTGACGAGTTTCGCTTTAATCGGCTTCTGACCGAAGTTGGAATCGTTTTATCCTATTTCCGAGACTGTGTTTAGCCTAATTTGTGAATGCGAAGTCATAGGGTCTATACGCACTACAGTGGAACGTCCGTACGGTTTCTCGCACCTTTGTGTCATCTGAAAAAAATACCGTCACACCCATATCTCTGAAAGTATAGGTAGTGGGAAATATACACCCACGATTAGACGATGACATCGAGTCCTATATTGTGACAGGTGGCAAATTTTTTTTAGTATTTGTTGTTACAGCGGCAATAGAAATATATCGTCTGTGAAAATTTTATGAGATACAGACAGGTGACAGATCAACAGACAGACGGAGAC
>DVZL01002127.1:0-15994 GCA_018236625.1 Lasaia peninsularis
ACGAAAACAATAGCCCAAATTAAATAAAACACTGCATTTACTTGGTCTTTAGACCCGTAAGTGTAGAAATACCAGCGTGAAGCTAATAGAAATAAAGAAAATAATAATAATAATAATTATTATTATTATTATTATTATTATAACATTAATATCATTTCAAATTTGATTTTCACATGCATTTAAAAACAATAACAATTTGATTTTTTTAAGGACATTATGTGGACCCCCTTAGGGTAAAAGCCTCCTCCATAGAATCTCAAGTTTCTCTGTCCTTGGCGGTGGACATCCAGTCCCTTCCTGCTACGTCCACGATCTCATCATGCCACTTAGCGCACGGGCGGCCTCTACTTCTTTTGCCCTGTGGTCCTCTCCAACTTGTGACGTTGATTGTCCAATTACAGTTGTCCATATATCTCGCAACGTGATCAGCCCACCTCCATTTTAAACTTTTAGCGAAATGTAAATCATCGTTTGTAGAGATATCTTTCAGTTTTAAGTTCAAACAACTCCTTTCCATTGCTCTCTGGGTGGTTTGAATTCTATGTCTTGCTTTTTGATCGTAGGTCCAGGTTTGACAGCCGTAGGTAAGGCAGGGTAAAATTGTTGTATCTAAAATTATCTTTTTTAATTTAATTGGTAATTTAGATTTAAGAACCTCTTTTGTTCTGTTTATTTCCTCTATATTCCGGTCTTTTCTAAAGAAAATTTGGTTGCCAAGATAAGTGTAACTCTCTACATACTCAAATGGCACTCCATTAACCAATATTACTTTGTTTTTTTAAGTTCATTTCCAGTCCTGCGTGAGCACTAGCAGTTTGCAGTTGGTTGATCATTCTGCTAAGGTTATACTGGCTTTCAGAGAAAACCACTATATTGTCTGGCAAACGTAGATGGCTTAAATATTTACCGTTTACATTGATTCCTTGCGTCTTCCATGATAGGTCTTCCATCACATTTTATAAAATTGCTATGAATAATTTCGGCGAGATAAGGTCGCCCTGTCTTACTCCTCTGTTGATATTGAAATCTTATGGTACTCGTTCTGTCTAGTTTGACTCTACTTGTGCAATTATGATATATGTTTTTTGTTAAGGTTGATGTATTTAGCATTAATTGTTTGCTTAATGTTTCCCAGGTACTTGTATGATGTATGGAGTGGAAGGCTTTCATTTAACCCTCGGCATGGCTGGTAGGGTCTGAGAGACCCACTACAGCAGTTAAACCGTTACATTACATTGCAATTTGAAAATCCCGCGAAACCACTCTCATTAAGTGACCGTAGTGAACTAATTGCCGTCCTCCACCCTTTACCTAAATCTGGGGCGCATTTCAGTAGTGATGGGACGTGTGTAAAGTGCTTTCGGGTCTCACGGACCCTACCAGGCATACGGCCTGACATTATCATGTAAGTATTAACTTGTTTTTTGTGATTTTGTGTCTAATTTATTATAAATAAACATTATATCACTGGGAATTCGATTTTTTAAAATAATATGTTAGATTTTTATTGTTTTATTTGGATTTTTTGTACATTATAAAGATTTTATGAATGAAATTGATGGATTTATTTTTGAAGGTCATTATATTATTTTGAATTTAACTTTCGGCAACGTTTACTTTTATAATTCAAAATGGAGAATCACAGTCAGTAGTTATAATATTCTATAACAGAACGAAGAGTGTTATTGACAACGTCGTCAAACTTATTAGATCTTATGATGTATCAAAAAACTCCCACTATATCAAAGATGGCCGCCCACGCTGTTCTTGTGGATGCTGAACGCTGCAGGAATAAATAAAAAAAAATTCAAATGCCAACTGCCCTGACACCAAAAACAATCGCAGATGTTTTATTGAAAATTTGGTTATTGCACTAAAAGAATCATATCTAAAATCAAGACAAAAAAACATTCTCTTTCTATAAGGTCTTCGTAAACGAATTGCCAACCATATTCGACTCCAAGAAGGCCCACCTTTAAGATAACCACATCCAGGTGTACGAGATAGATGTCTCGTTTGTCCATCAAAGAAATATAGCACAACACAATACAACTGTTAGGTGTATAAGAGCCGTGTGTGCCTAGATCATGTAATTCTCCAGTTTCAAAATTGCTTCCATAAAAAGATCGTAAAAATGATCTCGGAAGTGAAGAAGACGAATTATTTTAGCTTAGAATATAAGATAACATAATATGCTTAATAAGTCTGATTGAGATCTGTTTTCTCATAGTTGATTTTGCATGTGTTTATACATCATACATGTTTAATTTATGTTAAAAAATTAATAAAAAGTTTAATTACAAATTTTATTGAAAAAACTGTTTCATTCGAATACATATTTTGTTTAAAACCCTAAAGAACATTTATAATTTTATTCTAAAAACATTAATTTTACTGTTTGATACCAATTTGTAAGATTTTTTTTTAAGTTTGGGTGTCTCAGATCCACCAGGCATACCATGTAAGTTTTTACCACCAGGCATGCCGAGAGTTAAACTATTATTTATTTTGTTGGTGCTTCGTAATGGATGATCCGCCCTTAGTATGCGATAAAAAAAAACTGGATCATTATGAATAAATGATTGAATTATTTAGTCTGCTCGAACAAACTTACAAATCAGTAGTTAGTCAGTAATATCAGCGACATAATTTTAATTCGATATGTGTTAAATATAACAACACCACTATTTTTTAAGCTAACACGTTCCTTAATTTATAACTAATTGTACTTAAAACGGGGTATGAAGCGTGAATGGTCTTGCTTATTTAGATATTGAGGTTT
The DNA here is from genome assembly GCA_018236625.1 of Lasaia peninsularis. NCBI lineage: Eukaryota > Metazoa > Arthropoda > Insecta > Lepidoptera > Riodinidae > Lasaia > Lasaia peninsularis. Next base: position 2,783 of record DVZL01002127.1, read on the forward strand.
CAACCAAGCTGCATTGGTCGTTGAAATGGACGGATATTGCGAGTTTCCTCCTATAGTCAAAAGGGTTAATATCTACCTTCACGCCATGTGACTATTATTGCTAGTTGCTAGATAACCTACATCTTGAAGCTAAAACGAATATCTGGATACTTCTAATATCGACCTATCCCGATTATGAACATGCACATGGGTCTGCTGATGATAAGAGACAACCGAGTCCTATAGATAACATAGATGTTGTAGAAACGTCACTGTCTGTGTGCGACCACAATGTCATTATGGCGGCAGGAATAGAGGAGGGGGTGGATCCCTACCCGGGCGAGCTGCACACTTTACCACCAGTGGTCATGTTGAAAGTGACCCAGTTCACATATGCTCGCTTCGAGGTAGATGGTCTATTCAATACAGGGGACCCGAACCAACACTGGAAAACTGGTCAATCTAAACTGATCAACGTCCAAAAATGCTTAGACCCGCTTTTAGTACAATTAGTAACTACCCACATTACACACTCCTAAGTAGTAGTAGTTACACTATAAGTGTGGCCCAATTTTAAAAGCTGGAATAATTAGTCGACGGTCATAGATCTAAATGTACCAGAAATGCCTAAATGATCTTCATTAAACTTGTCTTTCTGTCTGAACATTTCGTTGGTGCGAGCTTCATTCATTTCGTTTCGATACTCGGTGAATTCATTGGAATGTAGTTCGTTGTATAATTCCTCTGGAAATTATAAAAAATATATTAAGTACTGGCTTAATAAAACTAAACTTTTCAGTATTGACACTGTTGATACCATAGAAGTATTACAAATAGAGCAAGCCAGGCTTTCAAATGACTTTCAGTTGAATGGGACAGAATATTTAAATTTTAAAGTTGTTAAGATGAATACCATAAATAGCTTTATTAAGGGACCCCTCGTCCCTTGATGAAGCTAAGGGTACTATGGTAATCATATTTCTCTTTCTAATATCGAACGTGTCTACATTTCATCAATGTCTCACCTACTCTATGATAAACAAATATAAGTGGATAAGGTTGCCAATTATAGTTTTCAAAGGTTTTTTAAGGTTAAGAACTAAAACAGAGTAATTCAAGAAAATATTATTAATTTAATGAATACTTAGAAGATATATTAATGTTTCGCCTATTCTGTCTCGCACTACTTTATAGTGAGGTAAAATAGATGCAACAAACTGTGTCCAGAAACATGATGAAAATTCGCAAATAGAACTTATCGCATCGGAAATCAAAACCACGTGTTTTCAGTGTTGCAATATTAGTTTAGTGAAGATTCGCTTCAATGTTTTACTGCCTGTCAGTGTTGAAGTCTGGACTATGGACATTTCAATCTTTATAAATAATAGCGGATTTGTTTATATCACTTTATTTATGTCTGCTGCTTATAACATGTTTACTTTAAATTATTTATGTTATAGTTTCATAGGTTTTCAGTCTCAAAAAAATCTTTATTATCTAATTTTGTATTTTGGAAGTAAGACTTTGTTTGCTCTCAATTCTTTAAAAAAATAAATGTCTTACCACGCAACTGAGATAGAGATTTATCTTTTCCATCGTAATCTTGCGGAAGGATATATCTGGGTATATGATCATTTAAATCGTCAATTGTTTTGTGTATTTGTATCCTGCTACTAAGCTTTGGACCCAGAAACGGCTTGACGAGTGTCAAAAATACATCTATTGATTTAGACGGTGTTATCAGATGAAATGCTTTTATTCTCAAGCTGAAACCTAGCTGCAATAGTATAAATTTGTTATTACCACCTATAATACCTATTATTTACGAAACATTACATAGAGAACAAATGCCTTGACCTAGTAGTGCCAGGTACAAGATCTTGTGATAGACCAAAGAAGCGACGCGATGGTTTGATGGTTTGATAACATTTTTTTATTGGAAAAGACAGTGAACAATGATGGGTAGATTACAAATTTATTAGATAAATAAATCAAAGTCAGTTAGTTATCTTCGGTTAGTTTTTTCTCCAAAGAAATGGGAGATTACATGTTTACTTTAATATTAATAATTCTTCACTCACAAGTAAAAATTACGTATTTATATAGTTACAAATTTAATAATTTATATAGATGATGCGGCTTATTACTTACCAAGGCTACCTCACAGAATTTACGATACTCAAAGAGATCAAGTGCCTTCGTGTACTGCAGCATATTAGCTTCTGAGAGCTCCAATATCAAGGTTACATGGTTACAGTAATCTTTCATTAATATATATTCGAATATCTGAAATAAATAATTAATAATACATTGTTAACAAATTACACGAATTATAATTACAGCAATAAATAATCTATAACTAAATTAAAATTATTAGAAGATACATGTCACAAGACAAAATTAGAAAAAGAATACTTATGAAATGCCTAAGATAAAACATATAATAATAATGATAAATTAATAAAATAATATAAGTATTATTTGTAATAGATATTAACAGTTAATATAAAAATAAGAAAAAATACGAACAACTCAACACAAACACCGAAATTGTAGTTACTACATAGATACTGAAATAAAATATTTAAAAAACACCCAGATACAGAGATGTTTTTCATTATTTTAATTGTTCTATTTTTTTTACGTATTTATGTTAAGCTTCATTAACGTGGTCGCCTAAGAAGGCGTTAATAATTCAAATTAACAGTATGGATACCAGAATAAATTTAATAAATACTGTGAACCTTCATACAAATTGAAATGTCTTGCTAGTCTGGAATAAAATTCGAGTCTCGCGGTTAGTCGGTTGCGAATGGTGTTTTTTTGTACGCTGACTTTCGACTTCTTTAGTCGATTCGTAGTTAGTTGATTAAATATTTATCAACAATTGCTGTCATAATATCGAAAAAAACCAGGCTTTTATTTCATTGGGTCTGTGGCTTGTAGCTAAATATACTATCTATATCTTTAAACTTTATAACTATCTGTCCCGAATATTTAGTGTTGCTAACTTGTTCTAAACTGACAAACCTATTAGTTCTGTGGAGTTAATAAGGTCAAAACAGACTGATCTTGTAAGAGTAAGATAGCCGGCCAAATGAGATAGATGTTTAATATTGCTAAAAGGTAACATTTAGGAGTGTGATCACCAGTAACTTTAGCTTCGTAGTCTGTGGTCTGCACTATATTATAATGTTGTAGCGGAACTGTCAAGTGTCATTAGAATTTTGGCGCGTCGTTCCCTTTTTGGTTACAATACTTATTGATGACTAAAGCTATTTATTATTCTTATTCCTATTTTATTATTATAAATACTTACTAAAACAATATATTTACAACAATGAGTAACTATCTCTGAGGTAAATTTATCACCGCGAACCTTGGCAATAAATATTCTTCCATGGTCCGCTGTCATATGACTCAGCAAACCAATGTGGCTGAAATGTTAAATATGAGTGGTTGCAAAATTACACATAGAACACGTTACACGTTTATCGACGTTAAGATGCGACGATACCATCTCTCACTACACTAGTATTGTATTCCACTGAATATTGTAGTTTTTTAGATAATTGGATTATTTAACAAGTGCAGTCAGTCACAATAATTGCTAGAGCGCAGTAACTGCTCGCCAACTCGCTTTTTAAGCGATATGTTGTCGTGTTTCATTTTTGAGAGTGAATATGGTAAACTTGGTTATGTAAGAGGCGTTTACCATTAACTTTCGTTTCTGAAAGTAACTTCAAGTATTTCTTGCTATCAGAAAATAAAAAACAATATCATATTATATAAACAACTGTACTTTTATTATTATTAAGTACCTGCTTTCGCCTACTTGAAAAAAATATCATCTGACGGTAAGTCCACGTAATCGGAGTCGGTACTGTTTTAGACTGCTACCGGCACAGTTGTATAGATGTCGTGCTTTTTGCTATTTCATAAGACCTATATCTATATCATTTTTTTACCCAATAAAACCTCCGGGTATCAAATTTTAGCTAATCATTAAAGCCGTTTTCGAGATCGCCGGTACAAATAAATAAATGTACAAGAATTGCTCGTCTAAAAATATTAGATTAGTCACAAGAAGCATGAAGTAAAATAAAGAAATCGTTTATAAACCTATAAAAAGGACTTGAAATTTATTACCGTGTCAAATTACATGTGAAAAACACATTAAGTATAATAATTAACTTTTTGGGTGTTATTAAAGTTTATATGGCACCCTGAAACATGACATATCTTACAAAATAAGAAATATCAAAACCCATTAATCTGTTGGAGTCACGTAAAAAACCTATTAATGAAAACCTTAAGTTGAACTGAAAAGCTTTTGATGTCAATTGAAAGGTTATTTATGTTAATTTTTAGAATCAGGCGTTACTTTGCGGAAATCCATAGTCAAATTAAAATAAAATAATTCTTTTGTACACGTATTTTGGCGGAATTTATTAATTTAATTACTTTATTTTTCTTTGACTGTTTCAAAGAAATATGTTGTAGTAGACATGTCTTCTCGCCAGGTCCCTAGCGTGGTAGGTAGAGAGTATCGTGTACCAAATGTCACGGTCCCTACATACCTGCCTAGCTTCCTCCACATTCATAATTCTCATGCATACACGCCGGTTTCAGAGACTCTTGACACCACCCTCGGGTTATACACGAGCTCTTCGATCATGTAATGTCAACCTAGGTCTCCCCGGATACTTACTAGTAAGGAAATAACAATTCTTTGTCGAACGGTTTAGTACAGAAATAGTCTGGTAACAACGTCCTAAGAGTGCACAGCTTATCCAGCTTCTTTTTACACTTCTCTACGGAGCCCTTATTGTAGATTAACAGTCTCTCTAAATAATCTCTATCTGAAAGTAATATAATAAGATATTTTTAAAAATAAATCAATATGGTCATAATCGTCACCTATTATATACGAAAAACACCAATTTATATAGCTTTATGGCAATATTACGAATGAGTTTGATAAAAAAAATCGCAGGGGTCTTAGAGAAAACAAACGATATATTTATTTAGTTTTTCATAATTATTGTTTTTTAAAAAAAAATACAAAAATACGCATTATTTAGTCATATCTCAAATGATCGTCGATTATCTAGTGGGTAGGGTTTCGGAGCTAGTTTCCCTGCTGGGTTGCAGAGGCTTGAAGGCAGTAACGGCACAGAATAATAATTACTAACATACAGAACCTGCACTTATCTTAACAATTCATAGAAAAAGTGACTCTTGTATCTAAGCAACAAAGTTCAATTCAGCTCGTGTAAGTGCCGCGCACACGACGAGATGTTCACCTAACTATTCCCGCTCTCTAGCGCATAACTCTGTCACTATCTGGCGTAAAGTGACGCGATAACTATGGTACTAGAATGGCGACGGCGCCACGAAATTTTGTAGGTACTTATCGCTGTAGGTACGGTCGAGTGGCGGGGGCCTGTTAATACTGAAATAATATAATTAAGATATTTGGGTCAAATTATATCGAAAGTACCAATTTACGATTGCATCTTAGTCTAACAATACGTAGTTATCATATTTGTCTGATTAATACGCGGATTAAGGAATTAGGAATATTTGATGACGTCACAATAGTTTTAATCAGTTTTATCGCGATACAAAGATGTCCAGAGGCCATGTTGGAACAGTGAGACATACCTACCTATACTATAAACGACATTTTAGGATTCCGTAACTAAACATCAAAGTAATACAATAATTAAAGTAAGTTCTGTAAAAAACCTGCCAAGTGCGAGTAGGACTCGCGTTTCCTAGATTCAATCACGGTTGATGAGATACAGTTTGGTGACAGATAGATAGACAGACAGCAAAATCTTAATTATAGAGTTCCGTTTTTTTGGATATGGAACCCAAAAAATGTGTACCTCGTAAAGTTTATATATTAAGTTAAGGTATTTGGTCATTGGAACCCAGTGGATTGTTATAGAACCTCTATGGTCGAGTGAGCTTTGAGTAATTTTTACATCGACTTCTTTCAATCCCACTTTTGTTGTAAACAATAATACGCTATTTAGATACCTACCAGTTGGGGTACCTACGTCATATGCTTATTTGTATTTAGTGTATTATTTATATTCTGTATTTAGTGTCTTATCTGTGAATTAGATTAACGCCTGTTTGTCTAAAAATATTAAATTTTTAGTAAGTATGGTTCATCCATAATTATTGAATTATGTTTTTGAAAGCATACTCGTAACATTACAACTTGCACATTTTATAAAACCATAAAAACGAAACATTTTTCAAATAAATATTATCTGAACATTGTTTTTCAATTAATAATCGTTTGACGACGGATTTTTCTATTATTAATCTACGATAAAATAGATTCAGATAAGCGTAATTCCAATTTATGATTAATATCCCTTAATTTTTATAATCTGTGCTTCATACTTTGTGCGTTTTTTTAATAATTGATGCTCAAATATCAAAGTTTTAATTTTTTTAATATTAGGTACTACTTATCAAAATCATACACAAACACTCCTCTCAAAAGTTTACGCGCTCTGCTCTGGTTTGCCTTGGATCCCGAATACCCAGACAGTGTTCATTTTACAATGAACATTTCTCGGCTCTTGCTGAAAGCATAAAATTATGGTCTTAAATTTGGTTGATCATGATTGAGCTTAAAAAGTCATAGCCACACATAATTAAACTTTGATAAATATAACTATATTTTTATTACAGGTACTTATACTACAATACACGGTATTTATTTACCGATGGTGAAACATTTGAACTACAATTTTACAGTCTTACGCGATTCTGCTTAAATATTACGGGATTGTTCAAGAAATGCTTCTAAAATAAATAAAAAGCAAAAAAACTTTTTAATAAAAGCTTTTAATATTTTTCGAGTTGCTCTCAACGAACACTTTCATTTGATACCCATATTGTAAAAGTGCTTTAAAATCAACTATTCCGCCATCTTGGATTTTCAATGATGTCATGTACCTTATCGTGCATTGTCATCCAAACTAAACGTGTATACAAAATTTCTGCTTAATTGGGTGAAGATATCTACTTCAAAATTGAATTCTAAGATTCCACCCTAACCTAGATACTTACCTACATAAATACAACGCAAGTTAAATAAATACTAAAAAAAAGAGTTGTAAGGGTTTATTGTTAAAAAAACTTCCGAGAAATACTTAAATTATGTTTACCGTCAGTTCTCGATACATTAAAAAGATAGCAGATTTTTTTGTGTAGAATAGACCCCCTGCCTCCCTACCAGGCAGCCCATAAGAGGCGAGCATAGATTAACTGGTTCACTACTAACATGACCACTGGTGGTAGAGCAGGGTGCCTACACAACATAACTCGCCCGGGTAGGGATCCACCGCCTTATCTATTCCTGCCGCCATATTCCATAATGACAGTTGAGAGAGCAGGGTAGCTGGCAGACTTGCGCATAAGATCTAAGAGCCCGATCACAGGACAGCGGCGTACCTACAACGTCTATGGTGTCTATAGGCTAAGGTTGTTTCTAACAATCAGGAGACCTGTGTGCTCGTTCGCTGTCTTATCCCATAAAAAATACAAGATGTATTTTATTTAAAAATTTATGCACAAAGAAGACTTAATGTTACATTGCATTCTCTACAGTCAACCTAACATAACTCGAAATATACATGTATTTATTTGACATTAAATGTGATCTATTTCTATGAGATCGAAAGGCAGGAAGGAAATGGGAAGAAATCCATATAAACACCAAAACTCGGTTTTCCTCCTTTTATTTTTTCACCTCGCTCGATCTTCAGCATCCGTAACAATTAGTCCATTGGCATTTGGCACACACATCTTATTCCACGACATCCAATTAGCGATTCTTGGGTCCACCTTTTATACTGGTGCCTATAGGTCTTATCGAATTTTGACATTTGTTTCCCACGTAGCACTCCGGTTTATGAAAAACGTGACTGTACTATCTTAGTCGGCTTTCCTATAGTGTATCCGATATGGCACGGGCATGGAGGCTGTTGAGAGATCACCTATCTCTGACCAAAAGTAGTGGCGGATTTTTTTTTGATACGGACTAACTTGTTGCTAACCGAGTGGTTCTTACAACTTCACCGGACTTTTGGCGGATTTAAGCCTACTCCCGCCCTAGGCCTGGTCTGATACGCCGCCCTTTTTTACGAACAAAATTCTACAGATTCTGATTCACAATTATTGTTTTCAAAATATATATATTTTTTTGTTGAAATAGAACTATTAAACAGAAACATCAGACTTGATTTAAAAAAAATCAGTATAAATTGTAGCTCTGAAATTTTACCGCACTTCAAATCGTGTCGCCCTAGGCCCGGGCTTCACGGGCTTATGCGTAAATCCATCACTCACATCACCAAAAATAACTGTATCTTAATGTTGTCAGCTTCGTCCAAATGACCCTACTTTCTCAAATAGTTCTTGAAGATTAAACAAAATATTTAATCTTCAAGAACTATTTGAGAATAACATTGGACAAAATTAAAAGGTAGACGCAAATAACCTGGATATCTTAGATCATGAGACGTTGCCATACTTCTGAATAAATTTAGGTTCAGTTAATGCGTGTGCGGTAAAATAAAGTGGTCGCCTCGTTGGTCGATGGATTAGCGTACTCGTCTAATGCCACCGGCCCACAGTTCGGGTTGGATTCCCGACGGCGATAGCCATTTGTGTGATGAACATAGATGTCAGTATTTCCGGGTCTAGGTGTTAAATTTCTGGTATCTATTTAAGTATTTATATATTTTAGTATCGATGACTTAAACTCATAACACAAGCATATAATTTGATAACTTTAGGGTTAAATTGATTTGTGTATTTTTTATAGCAATTCATTTATAGTAAGAAACATTTGGCGTCTTGGAAGCGCGACTTGCGAACTGCTGCTTGCAATAATATGCTTTCTCTGGAGTCTGGACTCGACGAAATTAATTATGTTTCTATGCCAATATTTATTTCAGTCATTGCGACATAAAAATGGAATATATATACACCTTTTTTCCTCTATATTGGCATAATTTATGATTATCCCATTATAGAGGAAGACTCTACAATGGGATAATTTATGATTATCCCCATTATTGAGAATACTAAAAATATGTTAAGTGCGAGTTGGACTCGATCACGTCGAGTTCCGTACCTTTATCTATTAAAACGGCCAAAAGATCGTGTATGTTGCATGGTGCTCCCATGCAATGCCCTTTATATATTTATTTATCCTGTTTTTAGTATTTCTTGTTAAAGCGACAGTAGAAATTATCTAAGAAAATTTCCTATGTTTGGCTATCACGGTTCATGAGATACAGTCTGTTGACAGACAGAGGGAAAGCGGAGTCTTAGTAATAGGGTTCCGTTTTTCACTCTTTGGGTACGGAACCCAAAAAAGCTTGTTAATAAAAAATCTTTTGTCGTATTTAGAATGTCTGGTTATTTTATCCAAATACCCGGTGAATCTGGCTGATGCCTGGCAATGATTTTGACGACCTGGCAGCCCTACTTGAAGATCCGTACGAGTACCTAATCTTAAAAAACCTCTTACGTAGCTAATGACGTATTGATATTTATCGATAAGTTTCATTAATAGAAACACAATTAATCAAATTAATTTTAAATGCATGTATGTTTGTAATATCGATATAATCATCTAGATTTTAGACCGACAAAACTCGTAATTGCTTTTAATATATACCTACTACTTCTGATTAAAATGGGGCGTGACTCAAAAAGTGCCTGTAATGTTTATTTTTTTTTTCTATATTTTTAGGTAAAGACCGTACTGTTTTAATGCCAACGCCAAAGATGTAAGGATTGTGTTCTGATCTGACTTAGTTTAGGATTTCAAGAATCTTGTCTAAAATTTATCCCCATATTGGTACGGGTTCTCATCTATAGAGTACATATAAATAAAATTGGAGTGTCTGTATGTAATATTAAAATAACCTCTTTTTACTATGTGTTTATGTATATTTACAAAGTTTATATACCAAAACAACATTTTTTAGAATTTTTGTCTGTCTGTTTATTCCCACTAATCTCTGAAACGGCTGGACCGATTTTTAAGGGACTTTCACTGGCAGACAGCTAATGTAACAAGGAAGGGCTTATGCTACTTTTATTTTAAAATTTAATTTTAGAAATGTATAAAATAAATTAAATAAAAACGAGGGCACAGCTAGTAGTAAATAAAAAAAATATTTTTTTAATTCATAAGCCTCTCTCTCTCTCTTAATGTCTTCAAAGGACCTCGTAAAATGTACTTTACCCGAGTTAATTCTAGCCTTGGCACTGTCTCGACATATACTTTGACCTCCTCGGTGGTTCAGGGGTTAGCGTACTCGCCTAACGCCACCGACTAACCGCGAGGCTCGGGTTCGATTCCCTGACGGGGGCAGACATTCGTGTAATGAGTATATAATATGTCTTTATTTCCGGTTTTGGGTGTTTATTAAATTTATTCTGGTATCTAAGTATTTGTGTGTCTAACACCCATAACATATGCTTATAATTTGTTTAGGTTGGGATTACATAAATTTGGGCAATTTGTACAGAGATAATTATTTAAAATAAATTACTAAGTGAATAAATTATTATTTAAAAAAAAAATGGTTCAAATTGCCGAAAATCTAAAGACTGGCAATATCGTGATGATATTTGAGATTCAACAGTTCAACAAAAAATGTATGAGTTCGATGTCTTCAATCAGTCTTTTAGAATGCTGTCTTTTTTATTAGGATTGGTAAATACACATTGTCAATGGACGCTAAGGATGGTAATGGTAGCCTTGGTAAACCTATGGGCGTTATGGACCTAGGAATAGGTAAAGAGGAGATAGAAAACTTTGAGCGAGTTTTATAGAAAAAATCTTTAGATTATGTATATTTGTAGTTTTAAAAAATAGCTTCAGCTGCGGACGTCCTATGGCTGAGATGATGATGGTGTTTATGACAGTAGATGATTGTGTCACTAACACCGTGATGATGACGTGACCAAGGAACCGTCTGATTACTAGCTATCTTATCCTATAAAAATCTAGATTTTTAAAGATAATAGACAAAAACAAAGATTAATAAAGGAAGTTTCCGCAAATATTGCAAAATAAGAAAATTATCGATTCTATTATTAAATTTTTTTCAAGGAAAAAGTTCAGTGTGTTTGACATTTTATCAGTCAGCTTGTGCGGCAATTCTGTTGCAAATTACTATTTTCCTAAAAATAAGAAAAAATACTATCTGAAGAATAAACACATAATGCCGACAAAAAAAAGGTTGAATCTCTTAAAATATTAATATAATTAATAATATCGTTTTAATGAAAACAATATTATTAACATTGTTTTCATCAAAAAACTTGCCATAAATAATGTATTTATAATAGGGAGGCATTTTAAGTAATCAGTGATGGATATACCTAGTAGCCAGTAGGTCGGATAGATACCTGGGACTACTGAAACAGATTCCATCAGGACTAGGATGTCCCCTAGTTTTAGATATCTTCATTATTATTAGATATTTATTCATATTACTGTGTTAGTTGCCATACTCGTCTGCAACGGCTAGATTGATTTTGATTAAATATTGCATTGTGGATCAGGGAACAGGTTTGTCTATTTTTCATAAAAAGTTCATGATGGATTAAGTTTACTAACAAAACGTTTGCTCTCTTCTTTTAATTTAAATAAACTGAAAATAATAGGTCTGTCTGTCTGTCTGTCTGATTGTCTGAATAATAATGTTTTTTAAGGTTTCCGTAGCCTTTGGAGGTAAAAAACGGAACCCTATTACTAAGACTACTGTCTGTCTGTCACCAGACTGTATCTCATGAATCATGACAGCTAGAAAGTTATCGCCTCTGTGGTGTAACGGTTCCGGGTCCCGGGTTAAATTCCCAGGTTGGGCAACTTTTCTTAAAAATGTTTTTCAGATCTTTGTGAGTAAGCATTACATTCCCCGGAATTGGAATGTGCCCGAAGTGGCGATAGGCTTGCCACCTATCACATCAGTGCCCTAGTAACTTGGCTAATCGTGGGTGTGTTCTAGTATATCTACTGGACTTACGAGTCGTGAATATACCTACTAGCATACCTACCTCTGCCTACCTACATTGCTTTAGAAAGTTAAAATTTGAAAAGATAATGTATCTGTTGCCGCTATAATAAAGAATACTTGGATCATTTTTGCTAAATGATCTAAGAACGAATACCAAAAATAAAATAAAATGAATAATTAGAGGGTGCTCCCGAGTCCTGTACAACACACGTGACTTTTTTGCCGTTTCTACAAATTCCACTACAGAACCCATCACGCGCGAGTTCGACACGCATTTAGCTGGCTTATTATTTTTCTGTGGTTTATTTTTAGATGATTCAAATAAATAATTAAACTGCGTAAATTAGTTTTACTCATCACTAATTTCGCAAACAATATGGCTGTTTTAGTGCCAATGACACACGCCATTTATAATTTTATCAATCGATAATTAATTAATCTTTATGATGAAAATTCTTCCTTGTAAAACCTTTTTATCAATACAACTTATAATACCATCGTGTTATTCAGAAATAGCATTTATTCGGTGTAAATAAGGATCAATGATCAATTGGCGATAGATTATTTATGTTGGCAATAAAAAATAAAAGTCTATAAAAGATTAGGGTAAGAAAAATTATGGCAACAGTTTAAAAGGTATTTAAACCTTTACTGTTAAATGCGATAGTGTTGTGTTTGTGAAAGTGTCAAAAAAAAAACGAAAATGCTAGGTATGTACTTAAATATTTGTAAACAAATTTAAATAGGTACATATGTCATTAAAAATTATTAAATTTTTTATATATTCTTAAAATAGATGTATGTATAAAATTAAAAAAAAAAATTTTTTATTGCACATATATTTTATTTTAAAAATATATTTTTAATAGCTGACATCATTTTACATTTTATTTTAAAATGCAGCTTAAAGTATTTAAAATTTTAATTCCATATTGCGTCATACTGATCGGAGATTATGAAAATTCGTTCTAGTTATTTAGATAAGTAGCTAGTTTTAGTTAGTTAGTTTACAGTTAATTTAAATAAATTTGAACTGTAAAGATAAAATTTATAATTATGTCACCTTTAAAAACTAAAAATATAGTCACATAATCCATATGTTTTAATTGGTTAGTTTTTATTTTTTCTTTATTCTGAATAATTTCATTGACTCGTATAC
>DVZL01002128.1:0-15993 GCA_018236625.1 Lasaia peninsularis
CCAGACATTTTTTTTAATATTTTTCTTGGTCTCTGTGCCACCACTGATACTTATATACAATATAAAATTATGATTTTAAAAAAAAAAATCCCCGGACTCTAGAGGATAAGTAATAAATATTGTAATCAGGACACATTTCCTTTGGAATAATCAATAACATCTGTGTTCAAGCGTTCCATTCATTCATTAATTCAAGTCCTGGGTTCAATTCGGGGTAAGGCATTTTTTTCTTACGAGTGAAAACGTAACATTATATACGTATGTATGCCTTATGGTGGCTGACTCTCCCCTTGTTACAAACTTTGACCTAACATCGTTGGTTAATCGTGGGTGCATATGCATATACCTCTGCCAATCCCTTCGGAGATATTGACGTATCGATATTTAATTATTTTTATTACTTCAACTGGTCATTGTGAACTTGACTTACTAATTATTAGTGAATTAATTAGATTATGAGTCTGCCGGTAGCTATGAATTACTGAATTCTTAGCACGAACATACTAAAGTAAAATAATCAAAAAATGGTCGAGCTTTTTCTTCCTTTTTCATAATTCTATTATTATCGTATTCATTGCTAAAGCGTAATACATTGTTTTATTTTACGATAAAATTTACATAACTTATAAAAATATATAAGCAAATACTCCAGTCTATGTCGCAGCGCCAGTTATAGTGTCCTAACAAACAGAATACCAAATTAGGCGGACTAGCCAGCCTTTGTTAAATTATTCATACACTGACTTGCCCAAAAACATAACAGGGAACTAATTCTTATTTATGTATCTATATTACTTGAGACTTTAAGCATCTATTAATCGGTCGATCGATCTGTCTCGGTCGAATAAACGGTCGATATGTTAGATCTATAATCTTAGGTTTCGAAAAACAAAGTTAAAAAAACCGTAACCCTTTAAATATATTTATCTCATTTTAAATTATGTAATACAAATGAGTGACGTATTGTAATGTGAGTATAACTATATCTATATCTATATTTCTATATACATATATAAAAGAAAGTCAGGTTTGTTACAACACTTATAACTTGAGATCTGCTGGACCAATTTTCATTGTTTTTGTCTCCGAATAGCAGAATAGATCTTAAAAACAATGAAAACTCTATGAATACATAAATATAAAACATGAATCATTTTCAATTAACGTTCATTTTTAAGTACATGTCAAACATTTATTGTCCATTCTGTCAAATACTGTAAGCATTGACATTTATGAATAATTACGTTCAGAAATTTATTTTGTATAAACTATTGAAAAGGGGTAATTATATTATCTGTTTTTTTTTAACAAATTAAAAAGGTTATTTAGGAAGCAGATAAATTAATGTTTCTATTTCAGAAAACAATTTCTAAGATTTATTGTATAGGTTAACGAAAGCGGAAATGTCGTTGTCCAAGATATTTATAAGGTAAATAATTACAAAGGTTAAAAAGTGCAGTATCCAAAGTAGAAATTTATGATATATTTTTTTTAATTTTTATTCTCTTTCTGTGTGTATATATTGTATTGATGTATATATTCATCACAATAAAATACTTTTATATATCTATGTAAGTATAGTAATATTTATTTTGTATTACGTATATCAAAGCCTAAATTAGTTCAACTAAAAGGTGACACGACATTCATTGACTGTTAGGCGGTACGAAGTTCGCCAGGTCAGTTAGTGAGTAATAAAATCACAATATGAGTTAAAAAGTCTCTTACGAAAATTTGAGAAGAATTATTTCTACAGGGTGAGTTATAAAAAATCCGCTCGATGAGGCAGTAACAATAACAATCGTATTATGGCGGTAGTTCTGGTATAATTATATCGTAATGAAATAGAAGTAGCCAGACTAATGCCACAATAACCGTAACTCGTTAGGTTATTGAGCACGTAATAACAACGAAACGTTCCTAATATCTGTAATAACTGAACGCGAATCCAATAAGTGGCGGTCGTTTGCTCTTTGTAGCTTGGTGGAAGTTATGAGCGGCACGCGTCTGCGCCAGATGGTGGGTTATGCCTGGCTTACACTCTAGCTGATAAGTGGTTAAATAGATTTTACAACTTTTATTTTAGGATACACTGAAATTTTAACTTAACAGTTGTTAATCAGGCGTTTTGCGAAAGTCCATAATAGAACAAAAATAAAATAATTATTTCTCAAGCTACCAAAATACAAAAAAAAATTATAATTTTGTTAAATTAAAATTAGTTTAACCATTTATCAATTAGATACGTATAAATCGGCTAATTCTATCAGCTAAAATATTGTGACAATTGTGTATACACAATCACAATCACATGTATTTTTTTTTTATTTACCAATTCCAAGCATAAAATTTTTATAGTTTAGGAAGACATAGGAGAGAAATTGATCTAACCGCAAAGTAATCAAATTACATACGAGAGTATGTAATTTGAATTGAAAGTACTCAAATAGATACCACAATAAATTTAGTAAACATCCAAACCCAAAAATACAAACACTTATATTCATCAATCATCACACAAATGCCTGACCCGGCGAGAATCAAACTCGAAATCTCGAAGATGGAGTTAGATGAGGCGATCAATTTTAAGGCATCCACATACCCGCTGTATCCTGTCACTTTCACTACCAGTAACGGTCAACAGTAAATCACACATGACTTGTGAATTCGCTTTCTAATTGTCCACTCCGTCCTCTCTATGTTAATGTGCGGTCCATTACGGCATTGCGGTGTAGCCGTTAATAATATACATGTTACAATATCGTAAAGACCTGAATCTGAGCTTCGGAGATGTTCTATAAAAAACAATTGATATATATCATCATCAAAGAAAAGAAAATTTTTCCGACTTATAATACTAATCGCGTAAAAATGTACCCTCTTTTTAATGTAGTCGGGTAAAAAGAAGCCTATATCCTTCCTCAGGGTCAACTCTATCTCTGTACTAAATTTCATCAAAATCAGTTCAGTGGTGTAGGCGTGAAAGCGTAACAGACAGACAGACAGAGTTACTTTCGCATTTATAATATTAGTAGATACGGATATACTAAACATTAAAAAAATTATATTTAAGGCAACCATACAATAAACGTTATTTTTTGTCGTGTTTGCTGCTTATTAGCAAGACTATTGTCTGGAACCCTTCGTTCGTGAGTTCGACTCGAACATGGGCGGTTTTTATTTAATATTTATATTTTTTGTCCTCTAATCACAGGAAATTGTTTAGTTTCAAGTTTTACTACTTAAACTAATTCAATCAAAAATCTACATGATTGATTCAAATCCGTCATTAGAGTGAAGGATTAATATCTATAAAAACCGGCCAAGTGCAAGTCGAACCTGAGCAGAAGGGTTCCGTAGCATTACCTTCTTGAAGTAGGTATTTATTATATTCTGTTTTTAGAGTTTCGTACCCAAAGGGAGAAAACTGAGACTCCACAGTCTGCTTGTCACTAGGTTGTATTTCATGAACCGTAATGGCTAGACAATTAAAATTTTCACAGATGATATATTTGTTTTCACTTTAAGGGAATGACGATACTTATTTATCTATAACTTGATCTTCACTTTAAAATTAAAGATGGGTTTTTTTTCCCGCCCGAACATACATACTTACATACAAACAATGTGAGTTAAATAAAAGCTTTTAAAAACAGAATGAAATAAAAATATAAAGGAGGTTCTCAAACAACTAACTACTATAAAAAAAACAACAACAAACGTGTTTCTAGCTACAGAATCCTTTGTATGCAAGTCCAACTTTGTTGGTTTTTTATTAGACAAAGCAGTAGGGTTCATCTTGTAAGATATAAATTTTAAGGATAGTAAATATTTGCCAATCGCTTTCGCAATTTCTCTTTCGAATAAAATATGAAATACTCCGCATTGTCGCTTCCAGTATCTCTTTATTGTATTTCCCTTGGGAGCTCGGTAGGTTTATTTTCTCTCGGTGAAAATAAATCTACATACAGGTCAAAGTTGGATACAACTGTAAATTCACTACATTTCCAGTTACACTACACTATTTGTATTGTAGTCTAACTGAAAATGTTCTCAAAAATAAAAAATCGTTTCAAAAAAGATTTGAACCTGTACTCTTCGTTTCTTTCTAACGTCCTACATCTGTTTAAGCTAATAAATTTATATCAAGAAATTAGATTTTTTAAGATATACCAATTTTTTTTCATGATATTGGAAAGCAAACAAGCAGACGCATTTCCCGATGATAAGAAATACACGTCGCCTATAGACACCAAAGTTAGAAATGGTGCGTTGCCAACCTGAGGCTGGGATGGTAAGACTTTTGCGTGAGTATGTTTAACGGCTACCCAACCCTCTAAACCAGAATACGATAATGGCGAGCACTGACGCTATTGTGGCAGGAATAGGTAAGATAGTGGTACCAATCTGTGCGAGTCGTTGCAAGATTCTACCACCTAGTCAATGTCACGGTGTTAGTGACAATAGACCCTGTGCTTGCCTCTTACGAGCTGCCTGAGTGGAAGGTAGTTGGCCTATTCCACAACGGAACTCGGACCAATACGGGGTAATAATTTTAATTAATTAATATAACTCGAAGATACAAAAACAGTATGGCTAATATTATGAAACGAAACATAATTAATAAAACAGTGCAAGTGATAAACGAAACTTTAATAATAATATAAATTGAATATTTAAAAATATCAGTGGTCGTCCGGTGGTCGAAATTCAACCTGAATAAAATTAAATTATAAGTTATTTTTCGATGATTTATTTAACGTTTTAAAACAATGTCAAACAAAACAAATAATTTGACATCGGAGTTTGTATGCGTGTAACAAATACTTATGTTTGTGTGTGTCAAATGCATGGTATTGTGTGTAATGTTTTATTTATTGATTTAATGTACATACTTTCTAAGCATTATTATCAACCAAATACACTTCTGCACATCTACGGATAATATTTCATACTCCTTACAATTTTCGTAAAAAGGGGGTCTAAGGTTTTTGCTTCACATATTACTATGATGATAAGTGTCGAATCATCACTTTATACCTACATCTAGTCGCAAATACAAGCTATCAAAGTGTAAAGTCACTCCGGGATGAGTCCCATTACCCTCATATCACGTACCAATCGAATTACGTTTCAGCTAAATCACGGGCGCCCAATAACTCGCCGGCGTTGTTCCGAACGCCAATAGCACTGTTCGCGTGATAAATTCTAACGCATTGAGGTGAGTGGAGAATTATTGAACGCACTGTTCACTTATTAATGAGGATACGATATATGATTTATTGTTTTTTAATCACTGATAAATCGTTTGTTTAGTTACAAAGTTTTGTAAATAAACTAGCAAACTCTAAAGTAATATTTTTTGTGATATGGCAGTGAAGAAACAAATGGCTTTCGTGATGGTAAGATCATAGGATCATAGGTGTATTAGGTCGGATCCGAGTCGAAATTTATTTTAATATTAATAACAATTACAAATAAGTACCGATAGATATAGATCCACGAATATGATCCAATAAAGTGTAGGTCACCTCTGTTGAGTTTCATTTCTATCTTATCGCGCACAAGATCAAAATCGCGTTTCAGCTAAATCACGGCTGGCAATAACTTGTCGACGTTGTTCAGAACGCCAATCGCACTGTTCTCGTGATGAATGCTAAAGCATTGTGGAGAGTAGAGAATTATTGAACACACTACCCATTTGTTAGAGTCACTATACGCCATATTTATTGTTTTAAATGTATTGAGTGATAGTTAGTTAACTGCTATCTATTTGGATAACAAATGTAAAAAGAATTTAATATTTATCTACATTATGTGTTTTACTTCTTACGCAATATCCTTAATGCTTGATTTAGAAGTAAGGTGGTTGGCAAAAATTAAACTTAAGACTTCTATAGACAACGTACATACTACACATCTAAATACTGGCGAGAGATAGTTTACAAACATTAATAATCCTAGTGTATACGTATCTTACGTTTTAACTAAATAACTTTGTTTAGGAATTCCTCAGTTAAATATCGTGAGAACAGTATTAGAGTTGAGTATAATTCCATTATAAAGTGACACCAGGTGTTAATTTACAAACTTTCGACACATAATGGATAAGGTTTTCCTTTTTAGTATAAGACAGTAAACAAGCACACGGTTCTCTTAAGAGACAACTTTGGCCTAATATAAAATACACACCATAGCTATTATAGGAGTATCGCTGTCCTATAGCCAAAATGTTAGACTAAATGTGTACTTGCTGCCCCACTCTCCGGACAGGAACATGACGATGTCATTATGGCAGGAACAGGTACTGAAGTGTATCTCTACCCAGACAAATTGCTACACAGCACACTACCACCAGAGTCCTCGTTGGTAATGAGTTAATCAAATAAATTAAATTTATATTTTGAAACAAAATTAATAAATGTGTTTGAAATAATAAACATTCGAAGCAAACGTATTCTTATATCAGTCAGAATGAAAACAGTATATAATAGTGATCACCAGCAATTAGACGCAAGTGTAACTGTTGAAAAATTAACATCAATTTCATTATTTTGTCGTCTGTTTTTTTTAACATAGCCTATGGTAAAAACAATCTATATTTTACAGTTATACGTTCTAATTACTGGTGACTTAAATGCGTTCCCTCCGAATGTTTATTATTCAAACAGCTTTATTCATTTCGCTTCAAAATATAAATCATTTAATTTATTTGCCTTTAGATCCAACAATTTGGCGTCGCGGCGCCATCTTGTCGAGTCTAACTAACCGTGGGACTTATTATAATGCACCATTATTTATATCTCCGTGACATTTATCATATTTGTGTTAAACGGGGAAGCCAAATGTATTAGTAAATTGTATTATTCGATTTTGAGTTCAACAAATGATACTGTTTATTATATTTACAATAATCACTACATATTATAAAACAAAGTCACTTTCTCTGTCTGTCTCTATGTATGCTTAAATCTTTGAAATTAAGCAACTGATTTTGGTGCGGTTTTTTTAACAGATGAAATGATTCAAGAGGAAAGTTTTTATGCACACAACATGTATAGTATACTCGTGCAAAGCCAGAGCGGGTCGCTAGTACTGTATATAAAAGGTAAAGTAGGTTAGCTGATGTATTAACCCACAGGCATTTCAAACTTAACATTTCGCACACGTAGTAATTGTCTTACGAAGTAGGTAAATAAGAAAGAGTTTTTCAAAATTCTACCTCCAAAGATGAAAAATAGGAGATAAAAGGATTATCAACGATTTAACTATTAGGCCCAAATAACTTAAATAAGTGAATGTAGCCACGTGCAACTGTTAGTCTAATATGTACACTGAAAGTTTGTAAGTGTGGATATACATTTGACCGCCTCGTTGGCCGAGTGGCTAGCGCACACACCTAACCGCATCAACTAACCGCGAGGCTCGGGTTCGATTCCCGACGGGAACAGATATTTGTGTGATAAACATTTAACTACCCTAAAGATGTCATCAGAAGAAGACAAGAAACAGAGACAACAGACATAGCAATAAAATCAAAAGTTCTATACATTTGTATCCATTTCTTAACTTCTACTGATAAAATCCAAAAACCAGTTAAAGACGACCTATCTCTTCAAGGTTCCTCTACATTACAATTAGTTTCGGTGTAATCGCAGTCGGTGTACAATGCTATAAATTCTAAAAAAAAGTGAAAAATGTGTTCAGTTGTTTGTATACTGGATACCGGTACCATTGTCGCTATAGTTCCTAACGTCAAGTGCTTGAAACGTGTATATTGTAAAATTCTTGCATACTTATTATAGCTGAATAAGCATTGCACATTCTGTAAAACTCGAAAGATCTTTGTATCCATATTTACCGCAAATAAATGAAATTGAATTGCTAATGGTGTGCTACGTCGGTTCTGCTACAAATGCTACATGTGCTACAAACGCTACAAATGCTACAAGCGCTACGAATACGCTACCAACATCATGCGATTTTATAGAAAACTTTGTCGACTCTTTTAAAAAGGTATATTAAAAGAAGTCAAGAATGGCTGAATCTATTTTGCTGAAAATTGTCGGAGATGAAGCTTAGAACCAGGAGACGGACATTGAATACGTTTTATCCCGTTCTTGTTCCATTTACATGAAATTTTTTGTGTACATCGGGTAGGTCTGAGAATCGGCCAATATCTGTTTTTATACCTAAGTGCGGGTGATATAAAGTTCGCTGGAACAGCTAGTGTGTAATAGATGAAAAAACGACAAAAACAGAGTAACTGACTCGTTATTGGAGCATTTATATTTATATTGGCCGTTGTTGTTGCTCAAAATATTTTTTTAACAATTTAATATAATTTGAAAATAAAAAAAGTAAGGTATGTTTGAAAAAAATGCGGAAATATATTTTATTAATTTATTTATCAAAGTAATCTCTTAGCGCCCGGTATGCCAGTTGTATTAACTCCAGCAATGTCAGTATACTACATCCAAGAAACATGTTAAATACTCCGCCGAGCTGAGCTGAAAAAAAAAGTTATTTTTAAAGAACTCACCACTAACATTTAGGTGTTACCTAAAATGAGATAAAGGTATTAAAATAGTGTAACATCTATCAGTCCGTCTTCTGTATATCCGACACTCAAGCATCAGAAATCGAAAGAGTGTATAGACCAATGATTTTATATACAAACAAGAGCTAACGCTCAAAACGCGTATAGCCGTCTTTTTCACTCTTGTGATTTCCATATTTTTTGTCGCACTTATCATGTTTGTTAATATATACGTGACGGAACAATTATTTCGTGTATGCAGTATGAAGATGGCGTATCTTGTATATAAAATCATTGGTATAGACGTCCATATTAAATACTAACGGCCTGACTTCGTATGTGTAATTTTGTTTATCTCATTCACCGACTCGTATCACGGTGATACAATAGTTTTAAATAAATCCAATTCATTTTTTTTGTTCAAATCTTTCTATGTCAGGATAATATTAAGGCTGCTTTGCGTAGGGTCACACTGAATATTGCGTTCACTGCATTTTCTTAAATTAGCAATATCTGTCGGCAAATATTGCAAAAAACAAAACAATAGACCAAAACACACGGAGAGGATAAAGTTTTTTATATAGTAGATCAACTTATTATATTTTTTTACGCATTTTTTATATTCTTTTTTTTATTACATTCTTTTTTTATATTCTTTTTTTATATTTGAAATTTGTATATTTTTTGGTGTTTTGGTTAGTTGCAATAAATATTTCTATTTCAATTATAAGTTTTATGTAGTATTTATATTTAAATGTAATTTTAAACTGAGTGGATATAGTTTTAGTTTATGTGTCAATTAATAATGTTTATTCTTCACTACTTGTTACTTTGTACACTAGTCTAGCTTTATCTTTTTATTTTATTGCTGTTTTTCATTATCTTAGTTTAGTGTAATATGTCTCTTGTAAGAGAAAAGTACGTCTTTTGTACTTTTTGTTGTTTATGTTTATCTCTTTAAGAAATAGAGAGAGTTTTGTACAAGTGTAACTTTCTTGCTTTAAATGGAAAAATCAATCAAAATAAACTCACCAAAAAGATTGAAATCAGTAAAATATGATTTACGCTGGTATATCTTTGTGTTGTGGCCCGATATGTACACGCGGACGACACTCGTGTTATTATACTCTAGTCCTTCACTGTAAACATATGAAACCCCATTGATTATATTTTTTAGAACGAGAATAAATTATTCACAAATTAATTTCATACTCACTAGAAGTTATCATAGGCATTGGGCAAATCCAGTAGTTCATGAGAGATAGGTGCTGGCATAGAATAGTCTATATCCACTGTACAAGTCGAAGGACAATTACATTCTCCGTATTGGAAAGACACTAGAATTATTATCATAACATATTACATAATTAGCAAAATATATGCTTATGTTATGGGTGTTAGATGATACTAATACATAGGAATATTTAATTAAATACCATAATAAATTTTATAAATAGCCAGACCCGCAAATTTGTTCATAACACAATAGTCTGCCTTCGTCGAGAATCGAACCCAAGCCTCGCGGTTCCACCAACGAGGTGGTCAAATATTAATACATTATAATAGAGAGTATATCACATTATTCGAAATATATGTGCGGTTTTCTTACTTTACAACATTTTCTGTACCCTACTCCGTTCTCAACCTAATCGAGGGTTATTTTTTAAATTTTTGCACAAAATAATGTGGTAGATTACATTGATACTATAATATTTCAATACAACTATTACAAAAATGGAAAAAGGACAAAAAAGAAAAAAAAATGGCAGGTATAGATGTGAGATATTCTAAATAGTTCCCAGTTGTCAATATTTTTTATTTTATTAAACAGTGAATAAGTATATGACTCTTCTGTCGTCATCGACTTAGGTAATGACCCTTTTTATCTATGCTGACCTCTTACGAATCACCTGGTATCTATGAACTGGCAGTCAATGCGCAAAGAACCCTGACCAACAAAAGGAAATTAGGCAAATAATTGTATCATCAAATTCACCAACTCGCTACTATTCTGGCATTTAAAAGTCTATATTATGTTAATAGTGAAATAGTAACGCAGAGTATATCAAACAATAACTATATCAATAAACATCTACATCTAACAATAATTATGGTATCCGATTTTTATATACAAGGTCCCGGGTTCGACTTGAGTAGGACAACTTTTTTCATAAGTTTTTTCAGATTATCTGAAAAACCTAATGTCATCTGAGATTGGATTTTTGGCTGATATGGTAACTGACTTGCCACTACGTATAGCGTCGGCTAACCGTGGGTTTATATTTACCTCTAGTACCTTTTTAAGGATATGGACGTGACGGTATATTTATTATTTTCAAGGCTTTGAAAAATTACCCGCCATATTCCTGGCGCAATATATGTTTCGAGCTCGACAAACAGGTACGCCCTTTATGTTGGGATAGGCAATCGTAGCACACTGACAACG
The DNA here is from genome assembly GCA_018236625.1 of Lasaia peninsularis. Lineage (NCBI taxonomy): Eukaryota > Metazoa > Arthropoda > Insecta > Lepidoptera > Riodinidae > Lasaia > Lasaia peninsularis. The sequence goes on from DVZL01002128.1 coordinate 10,986, forward strand.
CTGGAGGGTCCTTTTCATCTCGCACTCCAACAGACAATAGGACCTGCGTATAAGTTCAACTTATACGTTAACTAGATTTAAACTTAACCAAAATTACGATATTGTTAAAATAACTTAGATCTAATACTAATTAAAAAAACTGTTAGGTTATAAATTGCTAATTTTATAATTAAAAGTGTATTAATAATACTTATATGGAAGGTGTATTAAATAAATTAAATAAAGTTAAAGTTAGTGTTTTAAGAGTATTTAACAAATAATAAAGGTGCTCCCACACTTACAGCATTTGCGTGTAATATAACGTTAAAAATTTGAGCATTACATCAATGAAGGAGGAGTGCCTAGGTCGAATCTATAATATTATATTACACGTGAATGCTCCCAGTGAGGGAGCACCTTTATACTATAATCTTATTGTTAACATTAATAATAAAAAGGGGAAATTTTATAGATCAATGGTAGTAGGTATAGGTAAGGCAGTGGATCCCTACCTGAGTGAGTTGCTGCACAGTATTCTACCACTAGAGGTCATGTTGGAAGTGACCCAGTTAACGTATGCTCGCCTCCTCCGAGCTGCCTTGTTGGGAGGCAGATGGTCTATTCTACATTGAGGACCCATAGAAATACAGGGAATATGTATATTAAAAGGTGTGTATGTTAAACTAAAAGCTATGTATGAGATACTTAAAAAAATATTTTATTTGTATGTTTGAACGGTAGAAGGGTATAGCCAACTAAGTGATTAAAATAACAAAAACTGTGTGTAGAATAAGTGAAAAAAAAAAACATTTTCGGTGTATCTGTCGCTAACAGATTGGCTTGAGCTTGTTCTATAATGGCAAGATAGACTCCATAGTATTGGTTACTGTAACCTAGTCTAAAAATTTTAAGAGATAGAGGCTCAAAACAGAAATAAGTTTCAAGAATTTTATCATCCGCTAGAAGATGCTAGATTATTTAACTATAACTAGTTTCACCATAAACTGCTTAACTATAACTGGTTTAACCACAAAATCTAGTTGAATACAACTAGAGCAGTTTATCAGTTAAAGTGGTACTCCTGCATCGATTTATCTATTTATTATATCTGATTGATTGCCGCAACAGAAGAACTACAGGCTACTATAGTGTTCTGATTTCGACAATTGAAAAATAAGAGACTTCATAACTAAACCCTTATGTTGACAACGTCTTTAATATAATAATTTTTTTTATGGGATAAGAGAGCGATTAGGCACACAGTTCTCCTGATGGTAAAAGACAACCATGGCCTATAGACACCGTAGATGCTTTGCCCTATAGACAGCCCCACCAATCTTATGTGCAAGTCTATCGGCTACCCTACTCTCTGAACCTAAATACGACAGAGTCATTATGGCGACAGGAATAGGTAAAGCGGTGGATCCCTACCCGGGCGAGCAGCTGCTCAGCACTCTACCACCAGTGGTCATATTAGTGACCCAGTTAACCTATGCTCGCCTCTTACGAACTGCCTGGTATAAGGACAGTTGGTCTATACTCCACAGAGGACCCGGAGCAACACGTTTGTCCACTTTACTTTATACTGTGTTCAATTTGGCCCCAGACTATTACGTTGGTATATAAAGTTAGAAAAAATACTCATGATAAATGGGAAAGTATGTTAGCGAGTAGTGTTCCAGGGCACAGTGTCGCAGGTGCGGACTGAGTGTCAGCGCGTCGTCGGAGAGCTGCACGTTCCTGGTGCTGTAGCCGACCCAGAGCTCCATGCCGGGAGAAATAGGTGTTCCGTTTACCGAAATATCCACGTAGTGCTGACTGCTTTGAAGAGCTATCTGGGAGAATGTATGAATACCTTGAAACACATGATGATTTAGTTGTAATTATTACTACTAATAATTAATAATTTACTACATAATACTACTACTACTACTATTACAATTTACTAGCGGTTGCCAGCGGCCACACCCATGTATTGAAGTTAATTATAGTGGTTACTTAGTTCATACAAACCTTTGGCATATTTCACCCCCTCGGGGGTCAAATTTTGTATAATTGTTCCTTAAGAATTCCCAATTTTTTTAATGATATTGAAAGACAAACAAGCAGACGGATTTCCTGATGGTAAGAAATAATACACGTCGCCTATAGACACCGTAAGAGTAAAACCATATAGAGTAAGTTTACCGGCAGAACACGATAATGAAGAGCACTGACGCTATTGTGGCAGTAATAGGTAGGGCAGTGTTATCAATCCGGGAGAGTTGTTGCGAGACTCTACCACCTAGTCAATGTCACGGTATTGGTGACAATTGACCCTGTGCTCGCCTCTTACGAGCTGCCTGGGTGGTAGGCAGTTGGCCTATTCTACAATGGAACTCGGACCAACACGGGGAGAAAAAAGAAAAGCGAAACCAATTTTGATCAAATTTCACGTAGGTATCTAAAGTTAAAAATCTTAGATCAATTAATATATTAGTAGCTTTTCTTCGCCAAAGATAAAATGTGGCCAAAGTCGTGTAAGTATGTGTTGGATGTACAACGAATGTAAAAAGGTTTTGGTTTAATATTGTTAGTCATCACGTCTCAATGCCTTAACAGATCTTGTCTAAATTCGTATTGAGTAGATTTTATAATCCGAAGATCACTATTTCTAGTAATATTTATATTATTATTGTCATGGATTTGAGCAAAGAAATACATTAGACCTCGGAAATAATTATATATTAATTCTTATCTTAACACAACAACGGCTTTCTGAAATAATTTTCGTCCATTTTGTTTTCTGTTAAAAAATGATTGATGATAAAGTATAAATTGAGATTCTACGTTACTTAACGTATTGTACGATTTGTCTTACTCAAAATATGATAATGCAGTTGGCAGAAGCATAACAATTGCCTCCTATGTTATGTACATACTATTCATCTAGAAAATTGCCTATTTATAACACATGTATCAGGGAATCATGTTCCAGGGGGTAACTAGAAACATACATTTATTATCCATGTACCAGGTGGTATATAGAAACATATCCATTTATAATCCATATACCAGGGTGCAAATAGAAACTTACCCATTTATAATCCAAATCAACGTCAGACAAAACAACACTTTGGTTGATGGCTACAATTAATGCACTGGAGAATCCAACTTCGGCAATTTTAATATCAGTACCCGGCTTCATACGATGAACGCCATAGATTTTTATTTCCCTATTTAATAATAAATATAGTTAAACAAAATGTAATATCACCGAAAGTTTGATTGAATATGCACTGACGTTATGAATACCGTTATGAAATGATTCATATACATAATGACAGATAACATTTATAAAATATATATAAAGCAAAGTAGTGTTACTTACACCGTTAATAATTCAATAATTACTGGGTCTTATTTAATGATTTTTGTGTGATCAGATTTGGGGTTCCATACCTAAAGGCTAAAATCGGAACCCTCTTACTAAAACTCAGTTGTCCTTCAGTCTGTCTGTCACCAGCCTATATCTCATAAACAGTAATAGCTAGAAACTTCAAATTTTCACAGATGACGTATTTTTGTCACCACTATAACGACAAATAACAAAATAAATTAAGTATATGAAGGTTGCTCCCACACTTCAAACGTGATTTTTTGGCGTTTTTATAGAGAATGGCACAGAACCCATTGCGTGCGAGTTCGACTCACACTTGACCAGTTTTTGTTATTACAGGCATACCAATAATACGAATATATTAACGCCATACAATTGCTAGAAATAGGTGTTAAATATTGAATGGATAACGTATAAGTGGATATGTATGCCAAAGAACTTATCATTATGGAGAAGAACGTTAAAGTAGAGAAGGAAGGCTAAGAAGGTTTAGATGGAGAAGGTAAATCAGAAATAGAATTAATCTAAACTACTGTAAAAATGCTTTTAGCAGCAAAATTATATCTTAGAAAACTGTTTCACGTATCGGTTCAGCAAAGATCAAAAATGCCGAAGACGATCAAAATAAAGAAGAAAGAAGATGTTAGATACAGACAGTATAAATTTTAACAACTATAAAAATCTTTCAGTAGTAGTAGTAATAACACTTTAGTCTACCATTTGTCATAGTTTAATAAAAATTAAAAACCACGCTTGGTTTTTAATTAAACGCTTGGTTTTTAACCCGCTGGTGAAGCCGCGAAAAAACAAGATTATATTAGAAAAGCAAGAAAACTTGCCTTTTTAATGATCTTCCATTAAAAACGCAGCAGAATCCGGTCCTCGTAAGTTCCATTTGGAATAACCTAGAGCAGTCGACAATTCTTCCCCGCCATCTACATCTGTTCAAAGAATTTATGAATGACATCAATCTATACTTTTTTTGAAATGGTAGCTGTTTTCCGCAACTTCGTCGATGTGGATTTAATGTACGTAATATATTAAAATTTTTACGCTCCCGTATTCCGCAATACTATTGCACCGTAAGTTCTAAAAAATATTTAAAAAGGAGTTATCGGTGAAGCCATGAATGAGTTTATTGCCAAGTGAAATAAATATTTCTCAATCTATACTCTTATGATTAATTTTAAAATAGTGAATGACGAAATCAACGAAAGAAACGAGCGTTTGAACACAACTTTCGAATTTTTTTATTCACTAAAAAGTTCGGGCGAAAGTGATCTTTCCCTCTTTTTTCACTTTATTTTTTCATGAGGATTGTGAGGAATTGGTTCCAAGCATTTTTATCATTTTCTTATTCATATAGTATTATATTTATATAATTTACATTTGAAACAATTTTACATGGTACATTAAATGTCGAAACATTTAGTGTACAATTAAATAAATTTCAAAAAATAATAAATAAATATTACTGGATAAATTACAAAAATTGATCTAACCCCAAAGTAGGCAAATGAAATGCTTGTGTTATGGGAGTTAGACAACGATCCTAATACATAGAAATACTTAAATACAAGAATAAATTTAATAAACACCCAGACCCGGAAATACAAACATCTATGTTCATCACACAAATGTCTGTCCCCG
>DVZL01002129.1:0-15991 GCA_018236625.1 Lasaia peninsularis
GCGTCGTTTCGCGTGATTGGAAATGTCAAACTCAAAAAACCCAGTACAAATTTTTGACTTTGACATTTCTAAACGCTCGAAACGACGCGATCGCATCGAGACGATAGTGTACGTTCTAAGGGGGCAGGTCAGTCAAAGGACGTCAAAGTCGGACACAAACTACGCTCGACCGTAGAGGCGATTAAAAAAAACGAATTGGTTATTAAAAAAGTTTATTCATACAAATACACTCACACACTTAAATCTAAGGCAGGCTACACACGTAGTTTCATAATGAATACGACTGGAGTGAATTTTGAAATGTGTAACCCGCTTAAGGCGTTTCAAGGACGGATTAATTTTTTTTTTCTTAATCTAGACGTCTCCATAATTACCAAATATTGTTACCGATATATAAAATACAAAATAAAAATGCATTGGAATTTTAGCATCTTTTTTCCGTTTGGTAGGTATCAATTTTTGTAAATTTTTAAGATAAAAAATTTTGGTATATGGTCGAAGTATGAATTTGAATTGTGTGGTACATGGATAACGCACTATATATAGAATTTCGCTGGTTCAAATCCGGTCAACGCCCAATTTTTTGGCTTAAAATTTTGCAAAAAAAAATCATTGTATGTGACGTTGTCACCTTACCGACTAAATAATACACTTAAATAATAAACAAATTGCTTAAGATTTACGATAGATTCCGTTACTCCTAAATTTAAGAAAAAAAAACATCAATTGTATCAAAACATACATTACCTACTTACCCCGTATCGTTATTACATCTAAAGTGAAAAAGGACGGAAATACGTTACATACATGATTGAATTTTTCAGAGTATGTCAAAAAATAATAAAAAAAATAACGTGACTCTATTATAAACCTGGATATTACACTTTGTACTGATATTACTAACAATATCAAAAGCGTCTTAAAGGGTCATTTATTATCAAATATTTTAAGTAAATATGATTAATTATAAACTAGCATGCGTTCTCAAATTGGAAATAGAAATATTTATTGCAAGTAACCAAAACACAAAAATGTAACAATAAATTTCAAATATAAAAAAAATATATTAAAAATATTATAGATATATTAAAAAGTCTATCCTTTTGAGTGTAATATCCAGATAATAAATAAATCTACGAATAAATAAAAAAAATATTAGCTTTCCGTCATTGTTTTATTATTTATATATTACTACAAATAATTATGTACTGGTTTAGCAACTTTAAAACTTAAAAAAAAAAAAAACAAATAATCCAAACGTTACAGTCAAAGGACTTTTTGACACAATTAATTTTAAATTATCGGTAGCAAACAGAAATTTTATATTGTTACACAAGAAAATAAATACAAAAAAGGCTTTCAGAAACATTAGAAATAAAATTAATTTTTACTACTAAAAAAAACAAATACTAAATTAACAAGATAAATCACTAGTAAAAAAATAATAGTCTTGTAAAAAAATGCACCAAACATTCTTATTTCTTAGTCATGTTCTTGTCATGAAGAAAACAAAAAAAAGACAATAAAAAATATCCAAAAATAAATGACTATTTTTACATAAATTTAAAAACCAGAAATCGTAGCATTACTACGATAATTATATATGAATGCTCGTAGTTTTTTTATTACGGTGGGTATACTACGCGTAAAACATTGCATTGATTGTAGCGGCCAAACAATATCGGACGTTAAACCGATCTGCATAAAGCATAATTATAATTCGAGCAGATCCTAAATCACGATATTACAGTTTTTTTACACTGTAGCATATATATAAGAGTTTCTCATTTGGACCTCGGTCCTAAAAGCAGCGCATTTTGTTCAGCTTTTTATATACCGATATTATACAGTAAATGTTTCATATACCGAAATTATATATAATTATAGACTTATGAAAAAATGCAGAAACCAATTTCACAAAGTCCGAGTAACGTAAAATGGAACTAATTTACTTTGATAGTTTTATCTGTCAAGTAGTACTAATCAATGAGTAGTTAATTGATATTTTACTCAAACTAGGTGAAAGAGGCCCTTAACAAATTTTTTACATGTATATCTGCACGCCAAGTCTCTTACGGCGTAGGCAGAGAGTACTATTTGTGTAGAATTAAATTATCAACTGAAACGGAGGTCATTGATTCGACTGTATTTTGTTATATGTTTTATCACTACAGGATTTTTACTGAGTGAACCGATTTCAATGTTATTTTTAATTGAAAATTGGTTGGTACTTTTGATGTTTTCAATTTGATCTAGTTCTGACGCATCGTAATAGAGATGACGTCGGTTCTTTTTGCGGTTTTACTGGGTTTAAATTATTGTACTATAGTACAAGCATATTAATAACCAATATTATCATTTTGTATAACAAAGAGCCGGAAAATCAAGTTTCCGCTATAGCTAAAACAAAGTATATCCTAGAAATTACGGAATGATATTAATTACTTTACATGCGTTTATTTTTCAATCGACGGCACTCATAGATTTTTTATCATGTATAAAGAAAACTACTTTAAATATATTTGTGATATTTAATTTTCTGATAAAACAATCTTGAGGAACACTTCAACAATTACATTCACTTTTTAAAGATCCATTTTATATTAAATAAAATGTAAATGAAGTTTAGTAAAGTAAAATGTACACGTAACTTTTATTATCATAATAATGTTTCACCAAGGGCCGACGATGGAATGACTAACATATCACTAGTAGGCACCATATAATGGACGGAGTCACTATAAGTAGATAGTTTAAGGAACTGAGTCGCGATCAGTCACACGAATGCGCGAAAAATACGCGTTTCGTTCGAGCGGCCTTTAATATAGTTTTCAGAACAAACATTTTAAGTAATATGGGCCTAATAACAATTAAAAATATCAATTTGAACATACAAATGATTAGACCTAGCTTATCTCTAGTCAGAAAAAAAATAACCGCTCAGTTTGACAATGCTTTAGCTTTTCTTCACAAAACTCACCGAGCCATTAGGGAAAAATTTATACAACTTACAAAAGGTCTTAAAATCATAAAATGGCAACACTGTATACCGAATTTCTACAAAACACAGTTCTGTCTATATTTATTAGGTCGCGGCTTTTCGTCACATCTTTCGGCCTTATCCGAAATATCTAGGGTTCCATACCACAAGGGTAAACTAAACCCCTATTACTATACTCAGCTGTCTGTCTGCCATCAGACTGTATCTCATAAACCATAATAGATAAGACTGTTGAAATTTCCATAGGTGACGTATTTATGTTGCCGCAATAATGACAAACGTTAAGGGTGGTAACGTCAAGGGTGCTCCTATAAGCAAACGTAATTTTTGATCTTGTCTGACCTATTTTTTTTTCTAACTTTGCACACTACTTTTTCATTTAAATTAATCGTATTTCCATATTGACAAGAAAATAAATGTTTAACATAAAATGTTGACAAATCAGTCTATGTTATTGAGATTCATAAATATCAAATATATGTTTCACTAAGCAGATTAAATATGTATCAAGCCTTATTACATTTTTTAAATTAAAAAAAACCTTATCCAATTATGCTTCTATGTATTAAGCATAATAATTCCTAAATTTAGAATTAATTGTAAACCCTTTAAATATATATCAGATCTTTAAAATGAATTTATTTTGAAATAATTATTAAATCTAAGAATTCCATGTCATTGCATAAAACTCAATAGCTTAAAAAATGCATTAAGATTGTCTCTTATGTAAAAATAATTATATAAAAATCTATAATGGTAGCAGCATTTAAAAAAACAAGACACACTAAAAAAAAAAAATTAACTCGAAGGTAACATAAAGATAGGTTACTATTACAACACAAATGCAGCTTAGCTATTGGTTGTTGCGTACGCGTCATTTATATCTCGCCATTTTGGCAGTCACTATTACACAATCTGAGCATTGTATTCGATTGTCATATAAAGTCTAACGTTTCTGTATATGTCGTAAACTACTACCACCATTATAGATTACTGTCAAGACTCTATAAAGTGACTATAGCTCACCAAATTATATTTTCTAGTCAATAAGTAGTTCAAAATGAACCAAACCAAGTCGCTCCCGTCTGTCGTACTTGATATTTCTAGCCCACGCACGGCATTCAATATTTATTAGAATACCCGCTGTAAAAAAAAACAGTTATAAAATAGCACCTAATAAAAATATCGTCACGCCCATATTTCTGAAGGGATAGGGAGAGTACATGTGCCATGTTTATCAAATAAACTGAAGAAACTTATAAGAACAAGTTGCCCTAACGGGATTATACCGGGATTAGTACCTCTAGTATTTTAATAATACTTAATCTGTCTAAGTAGTAAGGCTATATCTGGTTGCCGAGGAGTTTGTTTTGCCAACCCTCTTCCTGACTAGCTAGATTTAGAAATGGAGGTAGTTTATGGTAGTAGTGTTAGAATTTAGGTTTAAATTAATGTTTATAATGTGTTAAAAAAATTTGTTTCCCCACTGTTGGTCCAGGTCCTCTAAACAAACCATGTGCCCCCCTAACAGGTAGCTCGAAAGAGGCGAGCATAGGTTAATTGGGTCACTACTAACATGGCCACTGGTGGTAGAGTTCTGTGCAGAAACACGTCGTAGTAGGGATCCACCCCCTTACCTATTCATACTGCCGTAACGTCACTGTCATGTTCCGGTCCAAAGGGTAGAGTAGCCGGTAGACTTGCTACCCACACCAAAAACTAAACTATTCCTTTAACCATCTTAATACTGGTTAACTGGTTAAGTTCACTTACACTTAGGCTTCTCAAGATGTATGGCGACCAAGGGGCTCAAGTAGCCCTCAGCATTGTTGTAGGGATAGAAGTATCCCGGGAACCCTGGGTAAGGGAAGTACTTAATGGGTCCAATATTCTCTTTGTCTGTGGGAGTTTCGCCATGGCACGACACCCACACCATGTTAGCCTGTAAAAAAATAATATTTTATTTAATTTGTGACCACAGAACAATATTACTCCTAGCGGAGTTTGAGACTGCATGTCCAATGGTAGTTTTGTGCACTGCCTCAAAATTTGGTGTTCTGAATTTTAATATTGCAAGCTTACAATTTCGGTGACCGAGTTAAAAAATGTAACTTTTGATAAATGAGCAAGATTAGAATAGTATTTAATATAAATTATTATATTGATATAATATCTTTTGTGTTTCGCAAGCGAATGGTTTTAACCAAATTTGTGGATTAATATTTTAAATACAATATTACAATGTCAGTTTATATAATTTATAGTGAAATGGTAAAATTGAGTATTACATAAATTTTGAATTAAGTCACTTTAATTCTAAGTGTGTGATATAATCTTCAAACTGTAAAGCTGAGTTGGTAATAAGCATTCAAGCATTATAAGCTAATCTTGGCATTTAGTTGGAGATTTCATACTAGTCAGTATAACAACCTATGCTTATTTTATTAGTTTGTAAGCTATCCAGTTCGTTCAACTTCACACATTATTCATTAATGTAGGATAGCCTTATTACCTGGTAGCACGTCAAAGCATGGTATGGAGCCATATCTAGTACTGCTACATGTTACCTTGCTATTACTGTTTTAGCTATTCAATAAGATGTTGGTGCAATCGGTTAATATAAAGGCTTTAGATCATAGCATTAATTCTGCAAGTCATAATTACTATCCGTGTGTAAAATGTAAGTATGTATTCCAATCTGGAAAACCACTTGCTTCTCTCCTTGTCTATGCTTTAGGGCACTACCTACTGTCGCAAGAATAGTCGGTGTCCGACTTCGATCCACGAGATCCCAGGTTCAATTTACTTGAAAAACAATGTTACCTGGGCTTGGATTTTTATCTGATATGCCGACAGACTTGTCATTTGTCACATCATGGTACCTAATATCGTCGACTGATTGGGGATACATAAGAATGTAGACACTTATAAGTAAGTTATACCTCTGCCAATCCTTTCGGGGATATGGGGGTAATAATATATATTTTTTATTTGCCATTAATGAAAGTTGAATATTAGGATGTTCTGAGGAGAATCATATGGAAAAGCTACTCACGTGATCGCGATTGTGGGAAGTGATGTTCCTAATTTGATCCTGCAAGTCTTGAGGCATGTCCCACGGTAGGTTGTTGGTTTCATTGTAGAACTCCGGCTGCCATCCATATATCCTGGAAACAAATTTATTTAATTTACAATTTTTTTATGGGATAAGACAAGTAACAAACAAATAGATCCCCTGATGGTAAGCAACAACCGTGACCTATAGATACCACAAATGTTGTAGGTACATCACTGTCTGTAGTTGGGTTGCTAGATTGTATGGCTACAAAATTACATGGCTTTTGTATTAAATTTACTTAAATTTCGAATCAAATTGCACATTATCCACAGATAATTAAACCTCAAAAAGCTTTTTCTAAATATCCAATTTCATGCTTGTTAAATTTCCAACATATTTTCCTGATAAAAACTTTATTCTCATAAATAGTAATTGACATCCTGAACCAGGAACATCTGTCCACTTGTATATCTTCCCAGAAGTGTTAAATAAGAAAAATGTACATATTACCTGTTCAACTTTAAAAAGATGCATGGTGATGACTTGTGGAATGAAAAGTGGTTCTCTTGGATGCAGGGATCCATCCACCTTACGTCAACGTCGCACACCTTGCCAGGTGGAGGTAGGTTATTAAAGTCACAGTTGAATATGTTCTGACCAGCACCTGCTGTTTGACCTTTCTTCTTGTACACTAGAATGACATTAATTTTTTTTATTGTCAATAATTTTCATAGGTAAGGCAGTGGACCCCTACCTGGGCGAGTTGCTGCACAGCACTCTACCACTAATGGTCTTGTTAGCAATGAACCAACCTAACATAGGTTATCAAGTTCATTGCTAACAACCTCTTTTACTAGGTTACTCTCTTACGCCTCTTACGAGCTGCCTGGTTTGAAAGGCAGATGGTCTATTCTACACAGAGGACACAGACCAAAACGGGAAAATGCACTCCTCACTCAGACCGATTCAGCGTTAAAAATCTAGTTTACTGCCATAAATTTATCTGTATTATTACCCACCACTTAACAGTACCATTATGACGTATTCCGAATTAACTCACATTACGTTCATATTATACATAATACTAATAATGTAAGGATCAAGTTTATTGGTAGTTAAATGACTAATTTTTAGTGGCCCTATATACAAAGTAAAGTTCATTTGTTTTTTGTCTCCTATACGTTTTTACGATTAGTTGAAACGTCAAGTAGGTACATATCTAAACATGTAAGTAGATTCATGATTTGGTCCAATTTTTAGTATAATTAGTAAATAAATTCAATGAAAGTTGAGGTTATTCCAAATATTTCAAAACATAAATTAAAAATCATACCTGACAAAAAATCAATAAGGTGTTTTTCCCAGTAGGCATAACTCTCATTACTAGTGCCTTTGTACGAAATTAGTGTACTGCGGACATCCGGTGGAAGCGGTCTGAAACCCAGTCCAGGGCTTGTGCCAATCACACTGTACTCTCGCTGCAGTCTTGGCACACGAGGGTTGATAAAGTGCTGGAGGAACGTAGCCATGCAAATCGCAAATAATGCTATCAATGTTGCATAGAAGATTAAGTAGAAAACTATTAATCTACCTGTAACAAAGTTTAGTTCTTAATATCATGTTGATATTACAACCATATTGCCCTCTAGTAGTACAATCTAGCAACTTATATCACTGGATCAGTGAGATTAAGTGGTAGAGCTCATAGTGACCTAACTGGATTACTCCCAACACCTTACTTATCTCACTGATATTATCATTCCATATATAAGGTAGAGTATTGGGCAAACTTAAACAAATGGCACTACCTAAGATGGACAATATGCCATTACCATGATTTGTTATCTTTAGACTACTGTATTTATTTACTTACAATCAGTAAATATGTATGTTTGTTGATTGCATTCTAATTGTTAACCTCATTGGTAAAAATTATATGTAACAAGACAAATTTAGAACAGCCTTTATCCTTGTTGCTTGTAAAAGGGCAGTTTTGGTATGTTTCGCTGTATTGTTTACATTACATTGTTTCTAATAAATCAAATATTCTAAATTTGACATGCAAGCACATTAGGCAAGTAAAATTGATTTTACTTCACTAAAGGGTCAGTTTGTGTTCAGAAACCCAAACAACAATGTAGTTTTGAAACTCTACAAAAAAAATTTTAAAGGTTTCAAACTTTTGACTTTATTATAATGTCATATTGTTGATATTGTGACAGAGATCTGCGTTCCTTTGTTTAGAAATTTGGGAGAACTCAAAAACTTAAGCTAAAATTACAAATTGCATGCAGCAATTAATTTTTACAACACCATTTCACATATTTTAAATTTTATAACAATTAGTAACAATATCAGCATGGTGTTTAGTATCTGAAGGTTACAAAAAGGATCCTATACAAGTGATAAGCAGCTTCTCTACTTTTTTTAGGGATAAAAATGGGGGAAAATACATTTTACTAAAATTTACAGCAGCTGCGTAGCAGCTCACGCAATGCCCGAAATCTAGTTAATTTTTTATAAAATTGAAACACTAACAACTTTTTTGCATAATTTTAAACTTAACATGAGTAAAAGTATCAGATCCTTTATACCCATGATATTGCTAAACACATAGCTTGTTTTTTTAAGAACCTTAAAATAAACTTTGATGGACATGCAACATTATAAAAATTTAGTAGGGCTTCAAAGATTAACACTTAATACCAGTTTATTGGCAGACAACAGGGTTGCCACTTCTATAATAAAATCATTTCATTATGGCAGTAAGGAAAAGTGTTATTTAACAGTGTGTAAAGTTTAAATATTCAATTTTAATTGGAAAATCTTATATATTATAATGGCAAAACTTTTTATCTTATATCTTATCTTGTTAAGAAAAATGAATTTATTTATACTTTCATCAACTTAATATGTTTAAAAAAATACTATCAAAATAAAAGGCTGCATGAAATTAAAATGCATTAGCCTTTGTGGTATTCCAAGTCACCTTCTGAGTCCTTAATTTAATCTATATTGCCAAGTCAATATGAAACATTAATTCAATTTCTATCTATATAACCACAGGGATAAGGATTTCTAGATTAGCAAATTGCAATAAGGGTGATGTATCATGATGATACAGAAAAGAAAAAGTAAATATATATCTACTGGACTTACGAGTTGTGGATACACTAGAACACCTCTGGCTACATTTTGGAGATAATAGGCATGGAAGTACTTTTATAATAGTTATATGTATAATATTACATAGTAAGTAAATAAAATTGCATATCAAATATTTTAATTATTAAAAAAATCCATAATCAATATTGATAGTCAGTCAATGTGATTACAATTTGAAGCCAATAAATAAGTTTTTTCCTAAGGGAATAAATAACTCTTGTGTGACAACCCTAAATACACAGTGGCACACTTAATCTAATCACATACTTTGTGTGATATAGGGCTTCTATAAACTAAACCTATGAAGATAAGTCTCCAAACAAATTAAGCTTTTAAATTCTAAAATGCAGGAGTAATGTTCAACTTAAAAAGTACTTATGAAGGTAGTATAATTGCATTAAAACCTACCATAGATACTACTAACAAATTATATTTTGAATCAAATTATTATACCTATTATGTTCATTAATTTAAAAAATTATGATCAAAAACTAATTGAATTATTTAATAATCATGGATAATATTATTATAATCATATAGTGATAGGGTTCGAAGGATATATATCAATGTATATGTTATATCATGATATATATCCAATGACTTTTTGTGATGTATATCAATATTTTATAAGTATTTTTTGGCATTCTTCTACTCCAACACCAATGTAGGTATGATTATTGATATTGACTAATTAGAATTATTTATAAAAATGTTTTTGTTTTGAGTTGATTATTTGATAAATAAGATTTTTTGTTTAATTTATTTTGCCTGATCTAATAAATCAATAGAAGAAGACTTAATGTTTTGCTGATTTTAAGCAGTTAAATAAATAAAGCCTTTATTCACAGACCATTTTTCTCTTATTAACTAACTCAACATTTGTCTGGCAGTATTTTGGTATAGGCTTTCTCCATAGAGTTCCAGGTTTTCCTGTTGCTACCCTTCATTTTAAGTCTTACCTATGTAAGAAACCATTTAAAACATTTTACTTTTTAAAATAAATGATTATGTTTATATAAAACATATGGAACAAATAAACATAATTAATACTATAAAATAACAATAAAGGGATATATATATCAAACTTGATATACCTATATCATAAATATCCAATATTTTGATATTTATAATAAATATCAGATATTTTCGAACCCTGTACATTAATATAGCTAACATAACAAGATAATATCATTTTGCATTAAAAATGGTTTATATATTTCATTATCAATAATTGTGGAATAGCAAACACATTAGTTAATGATTTTTTTGTTATTTGTGTTTATAAGAATACTAAGATGTACAGTGATAAATTTTAACTAAACTTTTTGATGCCTTTTCAAAGGTTCAAAGCCAACAAAAAAACTTATTATATATTATTAAGATTTAAATTATGTATATCATTGTTATTTGTTACTACAGAAGCCTTAGAGGCACTGAGGTAGGCGGGCATTTTTGATTTTCTTTTTTATTATCATTTTCTTGTTTTTCGATAGCTTTTATTAGAGTGATCAACTTAGGTCATAGGTAACATATTTTTACCTTCAATACTTAGTTAAGTATGTATTTAATAGCAAAATATTATCAACCGAAATAAATAATTTTATTTATCTACGAAGTAAACAAGCATTTAGTCTACATTTTCTAAAAATGTAATGACAATAGAAAACGTTACACTACATAAAAGTTAGTACCTATATTCAAATTCCCTCAGAATATATTTCAAGTTTCTGACTCAGACTTTAAAACTTTAAGTCTAGTAAATCTTAATGCAAAGTAATAAACACTTTATCACTTAATAAAACCAGCATTAAACAAAATATTGAATAAATTAAAGGAATACAAGCCACGCCCCAAAATTCGAAACTTTTTACGAGTTGTAAACTCAGTAAACACTAAATAGATAAATGAAACTGTAGTTTCTAATACTTTATTTAATTTGAGTGAATAATAACAAATCTTCTAACCCCATCTGTCCGGAGTCCTTCCCATAATTTGTCCAGAAACTTCATCGTAAAAGAAGCTCGATATCTTCTGTTGAGTAGTCTTTTTAGAAGGTTTTGTTTCAATTTCAAATTCTTGTAACTTAGAACTTGGCATTATTTATTATTTAATTTAGTGCTTGGTAAAAACACTGATACTATGCAACAAAAAAATCAAAAACAAATAAACTACGAAAACTCCCAACACCGCTTGACACGGCCGCTTGAACTTCTGGCTTGAACCCTCAAAAGTCAAAACATACTTCAAATTTGAAATTGTAAAATAAATTTAAAAGTTATCCTAGTGATGTGGCAACTCGATTCTCTAACTCGATTTAACTTGAATTGGCCTTAGCCACGTTTTCGTTTATGAATTCGAACGGGCGTTCTTACTCGGATTTGAATATTAATAATGAAAAATGATTGTTTTATTAGTTTTCCTCTGGGTTTATAAAAATATTATCTATTGTTATAATCACTATATTTACATATTACATGCGTACTAATATTATAAATGCGAAAGTAATTCTATTTGTCTGTCTGTTACGCTTCCACGCCTAAACCACTGAATTGATGTTGGTGATATTTAAAACAATTAGCAGTCAAATAATATACGGGTGTACCTTTTCCAAAAACCAATAGTTTTTAAATATAACCAACTCGTTTTCGTTTTATAATTGCCCAGATTTTGTTTGTATGATAGCCACACGCGGGCGAAGCCGTTTTTTTTTGTGCTATAGGTAAAAAAATATTAACTTTATATATGGTTTTGTATGTCACATGACATAGGTTGAACCTTGATAACGTAATTGCTAAGTAATTATTGCCTACGCGGATGTAGTTGGGGGCAACAGCCGGTTTGTTGTTGAAATCCCGTTTTTAAGTTACAACTTCACCGAACTTTGTGGGCAGGCAGAGTGCTAAGCCTAAGAAATCATTATTTAACTGGGTGGGATTATCTACAACGCTAACATCAGGGCCTGTCTCTAGGAACACTTAACCTTGATAGTGTGCTACGTTCATAATATCATCATTGGGGGAGAGACGGGTCTCTAGGAATCGATTCAATACTACGTTTCGACTTAGAAAATTAATCTTCTGTTAATCGATCTCCGATCCCGTCCCTATTATGACAATTGACATTTGACAAGTTAAAAACCGAAGTCAGCGATCTACTAATATCTATCTGTGCAGCGATCGAAATTGACATTTGACAAGAATATTAAGAATTAAAAATACGGAAATAAATCAAATTGATACTGGCAGAATCCGTAACAACGGGAAAGCCATAAAACAAAATACATACATACAAATAAATCAAATTGTATTGCAATAACTTATGTTAATATTATATATTTAAATTAGTTTATTAATCATTTGGGACAAATAATGGCGGCATCTACCTTTAACAGATTGCTCGTTACCATTGGTTTCATATCCTTATTTCATTCTGCATTTTCAGCTGCCCAACGTATGTAAAAAAAATATTTCAATTAAACCTTAAGCTAGTTATTACGTAAATAATCAATTTGTTATATGTTTCAGATCGATCTTATTTAAGGATAACTTCCCAAGAATTTACTACACTGCCATTAGATGTAAGTTGTATACTTATGTTATATTAGTTGATATTTCCTAATTAATTAATTATTGTTGTCAAAACATTAGGGCCAAGGATACCACTAATTCCTTGTTCTGCTATAAGTGTGAAAAGTCAAATAAATTGGTACTCTATAAAACCTTGATAATAGCAGCGTCATTTTTAACAATTTCCAATTTCATTTTTCAGATAGTCATACAGGCTGTTATAAGTTTATTTGCTGTGATGTGGGGGGTGCTTAACGTCGCGGGAAATCTAAGGGAAATTCCAGCGGCAGCTGAATTAAACACAGTGAATTGGGAAACTCAGTGCAATTTACCCTCATTCTATATGTTTAACCACAGAGGAAAGGCTTTATCAAGTACATACAAACCTAGTGGTGCTAAAAGTGAATTAGAAAATTTATTAGAGAAAGCACCTTATCATTGAAAGTAGTAATTGTTTTAAATAAATAATTGTAATTTAATTGATAGAAGTTGTTTTTTTTAATATACTTTGAGAACTATTAATGCAAGAATACAGGTCTTAATCCTTATGGTGTTGGATATTCAAGGAAAATTCTGAATTTTAGATATTAAGTGATAAATGTTATTCTGAATTTTGGGTCTTTCAGTTATATAAGTTCATTTATTTGTAATTCAGCTACTCTAAAAACACTTAATTGTTTTAATATTTCTTGCACCATGAAATTATATTATTTCAAAGTAACAAAGACTACATTGTATGAACATTTTATTGGCTGCATATAATAAACTAGCGTCCCATCTGATATTGAAGAATATTTTTTGTTCCATCAAGTTTTGTGCAGCATATGCAATGAAAGAAATTTAAAAGCATTTTTTACATTTTTTATTACTCTTTTTAAGATTTAGCAAGGATCCCTAATTTTTTCTAGTTATAAATACAGCATATATTACTCAGGGTCACTAAAGTAACTTTCTAATTATAAAATAATTTTTAAGACTGGTTAAGTAGATTTCGAGTTTATTTGTTTCTAACATACAAAAATACAGTTTTCCTCTTTATATTATTATAGAATTTAAAAAACTACAAAATTCTAGAGATTCTGTACCAGGATTAATCAAGTTGTCTATATAATTGTTAAACAAACAGGTGAAATAAAATTGTTATCTGAATATGTACACTGCTTTTATTATTAATCTAGTTGTATACTTACAACCACACAATGTTTTTTTTCATGTTTTTGTTTCCCTGATGAACATCTTTATGAAGTAAATATTGGAACTTCAGGGATTATACTTCCAATTTTTCATGGGAAAACATCAAAGTATTTACTTTTTAAAATAGCAGTACAAGAATCTTTGTCATAAAGAAAAGTTATTACTCTACAATCCCAATACTTTTTGCCTATGTAGTCACAAATTCTGAGTCATTTTTGTAGACAATGTCATTAAATGGTTTAGATAAATCAATGCTTGAGTTTTTCTAAATATATATTAAGCTCAATTATCTTGAGACTGCTCTATTTAATAAAACTGGCCAAATCCGAGTTGGACTAACAAATAAAGGATTTTGTAGCATTATCTATAGGAACAGCAAATAATTACTGTTGTATGGGAGCACCTTTTATATATTTATTTTATTCTGTTTTAGTATTGATTGTTGTTAGAGCAGCAACAAAAGCCACCTCTAAAACTTTCAACTTTCTGGCTAAGACTGAGATACAACTTGATGACAAGCAGAAAGATAAATAGCAGCCGTAATACGATTCCATTTTTATCCTTTTGCTTGTAAAAGGGAAGTTAAATTTTTTTAGGAACCAGCAAGTATTTATTATGTTTCTAACCTATGGTTGGTTTATTGGATATATTATGGTTACAATTGTGCTACCCCAATTAATGTGCTAACAATAATATTAACAAAAATATTCTAAATTTTATTTTCAATAAAACAAATTTATTATAGAACAAAATCTTATTCTTTATTTAAAAATATGTGTACAAAATACACTATTTATTTACAAGTAATCTGCAATATAGTAAATTCATATTTATGCGTTAGTTCAGGTAGAAATATGTGATACTGTGCTTCCTACAAAGATATTTACCGAGTCACATCTTTCATAAGTTCTATCAGATCTACTGAATCCGAGTTTACAATACAAAGGGAGGTCAATATTAATGCATAGAAATATTATCTTATTATTTAATTTATATTACAGCTTCATATGTAATTATCATTACTAAAAATGTTTTACTTTAACCAGTGACTTCAAACAAACCAGTCTATTAACAAAGTAATGTTCACAGTAAATTTTACATTTAGTATAAGTATGATATAAAACAAAGTGTACTTAATTAATGTTTATTACACCATAATTGTCTTATATGATATTCACATTCAAATAGGTCCAAAACTTAGTCACCAACTTACGACAACTATCTACCTCCACGTCCACCTCTAAATCCTCCACCTCCTCGACCGCCGCCACCACGACCAAATCCACCACCACCACCTCTACCGAAGCCACCACCTCCTCCTCTTCCAAAACCACCACCTCCGCCTCTTCCAAAACCACCACCACCGCCGCCTCTATTAAAGCCACCCCTTCCTCCTCTTCCACCACCTCCACCTCCACGACCACCTCGCTGGCCACCACGACCACCTCCTCGTTTAGCTCCAGGTGGTTGAGGTAGAAACCTCTTGAGCGGCAATAATTTCGCTGGATCAATGTAAAACTGTTGACCGTCTTTGAAACTCTTGGCTTTGATATTTTCTCCTAACTTAACTGACACGTAATAATCTCGTAAATTGCCAAATATTTCATCTATCTTGCCAATCTGCTCTTTATTTTCGAGATAAATTGGTGCATTGAAATATGGAACATCTTCTATGTCAACTTTACACACAAGATCGTCTTGGACTGTCCAACCGTAGTGACCTAAGGGGATGACTGCTTCAGGAGGTCCAAAATCTTGCTGTCGGTAGCCCCCACCGCCGCCGCCGCCACCTCGACCCCGGCCTCCTCCGAATCCTCTCCCGCCTCCGCCACCGCGACCTCCAAACCCACCACGTCCGCCGCCTCCGCCACCGCGACCACGGAACGACATTTTTATTTAAATAAAAAAGTTAAGTCGTTTTTGAATGCAGTTAGAATATATTATAACCTCACTTCGTATCCTTGTTTTTACACGCGTTTTTGACAATGTCAAACTTTACAAAACGAC
>DVZL01002130.1:0-15990 GCA_018236625.1 Lasaia peninsularis
CGTACCACCTAAAAGTCAATGAATACCGTGTTACCTTTTGGTTGAACTAATTTAGGCTTTGATGAACCTAATAGAATGATACAAAATAAATGTTAAAATAGATATATAAGGAAATTTTATAATGATGAATAAGACATACAGACGGATAATAATAATTAAAATAAACAAAAACTTTCGAGACACAGACAGTAGTTTAGATCATAGACTACTATTTTGGATACTGCACTTTTTAACCTTCGTAATTATGTAAATTAGAATTAGAATTAAAAAATATATTAAAATTAGAATTAGAAAAATTATAGACAACATAAAAGACACGCGTTCGTTAACCTATAGAATAAATCTTAAAAATTGTTTTCGGAAATAGAAACTTTAATTTACACAAAATAAATTTGTCAACGCACGCGTAAATGTTAATCGTTTGTAATAGGCTGCATTTTAATCCACCATTATTTATTCCACAAACCAATACATATTATCGGTTGAATTCTTTTTTGCTACGAGTGTGTAATGTTTTTAATAAGCTTTGCAAACAATACGATTTTGACTTATTTACGACCAGTGCTACTATTAGTAAATCTAAATAAAGAAAATTGAAGTGTCTGATTGTATTACAAAAAATACCTAATCAGTTTTCTATTTTCCAACAGGAGATTACCAAACACAAAGCTATTTTTTAATTTATATTAAAATAATTATTTTGAACTTTGTATATAATATAAAGGTCTAAGATCTTATATCTAAGTCTAAACAATGTCTAAGATACTATAGCGATTATAATATATTGAATTATATATTGAATTTTATTTAATTTGACATTCATTATGACCTAATCATAAACTAACACAAAACTATAAAAATAAATTGTTTTATTCCTTTATTGTACAATATTTTTCATTATTACACAAAAAAACACGCACTGTAAGTCGTGTTTTGTTACATGGAATTGGCATTGTTAATACATTATTAGATAGATTGATGGAATTGGCATTGTAAAAACATTATTAGATACTTAAATGACTCGTAGAATAATTTATTTAATAAGTTGTATGTAAAATAAATGTTTTTAATGTATTTATATTAATGAAGGCTCTCTTTTTATCCAAACAATAATTTTACACAATTGAAATCAATTAATTTTAAAACTAATAAAAATTACACGAATCGTTTAATGCCTCGATGCATTAAAAGCGATTTCAATAACTGAACGGATTACTTTTATTGGAAGGATTAAAGTATACGTAAAATGAACTCCATTTATACGAATGGACGGGCACTGGTATTGCGAATGAAATGCCTAAAAATCCGCTCAATGTGTCTCTCCACAGGTCTTCTTATTAAGCGCCGCCAAAGTAATTGTGGCAGACTTACAAAGTTAAGCAGTCCGGGTAAGCCGCCCGCCCGCCCATGAACGCTCGTAATCGTTATTTCGTCTGAGGACTTTATAAAATGTAACTAAAGCCGACCAGCGTATCAAACTATCAAATAATAAGTTTTGACATCATATTACAGTGATATTATTTATGTAATGCCAATTTTTATTGATGCTTTAGAGGCTTTTCACTATATGCCTGTCCCGAGTTAACCGGTGATTTTTTATATGTTTAATGTGGATTTTGAAATTGTTTTTTTTATCGTACGTATGTAAAATATAAGTGATGAAGCAGAACGATTATTAATTGGTATAATAATCAATAAAATATATAAAAAATTAAATTGTATATCATAATAAATAATTTAGTCACGTTACGTCATAATCTATCTAATAATGTATTAACAATGCCAATTCCATGTAACAAAACACGACTTACAGTGCGTGTTTTGTTGTGTAATAATGAAAAACATTGTACAATAAAGAAATAAAACATTATATTTTTTATCTTGAGTGTTTTGTGTTAGTTTATGATTAGGTAATAGTTGAATTTAAAGACTAAATTATACATCATAATAAATAATTTTGTTATCTTAGGTCATAAGTCTAATAATGTATTATCTGTAAATGCGTGTTTTGCTACATGGATTTGTAAAATAATGAAAAAATTTTCGTGCAATAAAGAAATAAATAAAATAATTTCAGTTTTATCTAAAGTACTTAGTACTAGTTTACGATTGGGTATTTGTTACATTTTAATGGAGATAAAATAACTGTCTTTGTGATAGAGAAAAATATGGAAATTAATGTAATTTTGGTTACTTTTTTTGATTCGTTTTATTTCATTTTAGAATAAATATTTTCTACTTCGTAAAATACCCCATTAACTATTCTGCCGATTTAATAAAGTTAATAAAATTCTGAGAATCAAAATTCAATGAAATAAAAAGGCAATAAAAGATAATTTTACGATATAAATAATACAGCAGTAACGATGTAAATCTCATGCTAATATTGGTATTGATTTTTTTATATTTTTATTTTTAGTGACTTCTCTGCTATTCAGAGCTCAGATGACTCTCAAAAAACAAATATTATGAAAGAAGGTCCAACAGTTTTAGAGTTATATGTTTTGGGACAAACTCGATGTAATCTATACAAATAGATATTAATTGGAAAAAATAATTAAATATGTAACAGTAATAATATCTCTGTCTGTCTACTGAGTTTTACTTAGTTTTATATCTGTCTGTCTGTCTACTGAGTTTTACTTAGTTTTATGAGTTTATTTTAGTCTATTCAATGCATATGTTTCAAATTTGTACACTTAAAAAACGTCATCTTTATATTTTAGGAATTTATGTGAACATAGATACTTTCGCAAATGTAATTTGCAAATGTATGAATTAATTTATTTTGAAAATGTAACAATGTGTACTAATTGTAAACCATGACTGTATCTATTAAATTATTTTCTAGTATTTAGTACATTTATCTAAAACATTACTCTTGCCAGCAATACAGACAATGATAATTCCTTTCTCGACTAACGTTTGAAGTTATCAAACCGACAATATGCATGGCAGCAATGTGGCGACGATGCGACGTCTATTCACGTCAACATGTAACCCACCGTGGCTGGGCCTACGTGTTCACAATAGTCATTCAATGTAAGTCCGAATTCAGATAGCCAAGTGAATACTCTAGTACCTAATGGTGGTAAATGGTACTTGATTTCAAATGTCATTTTTGTATAAATCTAATACTTGATATGTGTCCTTTCTCTATCATAAAGCTAAACTTTATACTCCTAGCAAACATTTCTTCCTATCAGCCAATAGAATTTAATTTTGGACGTAGGCCTTCACCATGATCTTCCATCGAGACCGATCTGATGCAGTTTTCGTCATTGACGACCAGTCATTTTATGAATACTGGATGAAACCTGATTTCAAATGACTATTATGATATTTCTATGTAAATTTGATGTACTCTCTATAAACATACCCCTATCAAAGATGTAGACGTAGACATAGAACCCAATATGTAGTTATAAAAAACTCAATTTAGACTGATAAAAAAAAATTTGCAAATTACACGATAATAATTGTGACTATTGTAGCGTGATTACACAGAAATCAGAGTGCACTCAGTGCATAGTGTTGTGGATATTGTTGGTACGCCTAAGCAGTGTAGTGGTTGTGTGTGGGTTGATCGGGTATTATTTGGGGACTTCGACTTCTGATAATCACTTTTCACACTTTTTTACAGTCTTTTCTGTTTAAGCACGCTACAATAGTCACAATTATTTTCACGGAATTCACAAATTAATTATTTTATTTTTAATTGACTATGAATTTACGCAAAGTACCGCCTGCTTCTATCGATTACCACATTCGATTTTTCCGTATTTTTGGAGCTGCCAAAGTTAAAATAATCAGTATAAGACCTACTTGAGATATATTTTTTTATGGAGTACAGGTCTTTGTTAAGAGTATGATCATCGTACTTTTATAATTAAGATTAATCCACCTCTTTTAAAGAAAAAAGACTCATTGCTATCCTGTCAAGCAGCTCGTGAGGCTAGCGTCTATTAGTCAGTCACTAAAACTGTGGCTGTCATCATATGGTAGAGTTTTATGATGTCTAATCCAGATTATTACTTCTCTGTATTTATTCCTACCCTTAAGCATCAGTATTGTCATTTAATGAAGTTTTAGTTTCTTTCTTATGGATGTAATCTATAAAAAAATCTCTGTGTTTAGTAAAAGACGAAGATTATGGTTTGTAAATCCTATATGAGGTAAAATTTGTTTTTTTAATATTTAAATATCGTTTAATTACGCCCATATCTCTGAAGTACTATACATACATATACATACATATATCTAGTTTATTACAAAGTCAGAAAAAAGTCAATATAGTAATATAATAGTATATTAAAGTTTCGCTTGAATACTGATAATTTCCTGTTAAACGTTAGAAGATATCAAGCCGACAATATGCACGACAGCAGCGACGATATGACGTCTATTGATGTCGAAGTTACGACCACCGTGGCTGTGCCTACGTCTCACAATAGTCATTCGATGTAAATCCGATTACAAGCCAAGTTAATATCATGGTAATGTACGGAATTCTATTTGAAGAATCAATCATTATTAATGAAATTTTTAGATAATAGTTATAATATTTATATCTAATTGAGCGTCACGGTGTTAATTGAATGTTACTATTTTGACTGTTCAAGAAATACACATTTTTAAGTACTTATTTGGAAAAATAGCTTTTAAATAAAAAATATTTTTAGTGCGGGTGGGACTCGCGCACGAAGGGTTCCGTACCCTATATCTATAAAATAATCAGGTTTGTTGTATGGGAGCACACTTTATATATTTATTTTATTATGGTTTTAGTATTTGTTATTATAGCAATAACAGAAATACACTACTTTCAACTAAAATTTGAACGCTCTAGCTATCACGGTTTGAGAGATACAGCCTGGTGACAGACAGACAGACTGACACCGAAGTTTTAGTAATAGGGTACCGTTTTTTACCCATTGGGTAGGGAACCCTGAAAACAAATATGCAAAAACTTATGCATTTTTCCTTATGTTACGTCAACGAGCCCTTCCATTTGATACCCATATTGTAGAAGTGCTTTAAAAATAACTATTCCGCCATCTTGTTTGGTCCACCATATTTGATTTAGAATGATGTCACGTAAGTTACGTGATTGACGGTCAAACTAAACGTGTATACCAAATTTCCGCTTAATCGGTTGAAGATATCTACTTCAAAATTGAATTCTAAGATTCCACCGAACATACATACATTGCAAGATAAAAGCTTTTAAAATAGACCCGAACTTCGAACAAGCAAGAAAAAACTTCAGTTATATCACCCCTCCTTTAATAGCATAATGACGTTTCTGCTTCTCCAAAGCAATGGACAACCGTAAAAAATATTTAATTTTATATTTACATTTAGTTTCATTAAAACTGTTACTCTAGTAGAAAACTGTCGTAAATAACAATCAAAAGCTTATAATATAACATGGGCTTCTTTTTAACGGACAACATTAAAAAGAGGGACGAAGCCGCGGGCGGAAAGGAAGTTTTATATAAAGGAAGGTATAAAAGTTAATGAACCGACTGGACATTCCAGTAACAAGACCTAAAGTGCCGAGAGTGTCTATTTCATTACATAAATTCTGAATTTATATTATTTGTTTTAAGAATATTGTGAATTTTGTTTTAATTTTTACTTCCTGTGGTAATTCAATCGAGGTACTGACGAACGAAAAAGTTTTATTGGTTTCAAATTCACACCGACTCGTGGAATCCTCGAAACTCATTAAAAGTAAACAGAAAATGTCGAAACACAAATCAAATATGACTAATATCATCTTTGCTTTTTAACTTTTGCAATATTTATTTTTATTAGACTTTGGTGTAAGGTTTTAATTACAAAAATATGCTTGACATAATCTTGATCGTCGGTATTCGACTTCGACGTACAAGGTTCCGGGTTCGATTGCCAAGTATGGTGACGTATTTAATGAGTTTTCTGAAAAATATAACGCTGTACCTTCACGCCTATTATCTCTGAATGGGTAGATCTCTGCTAGTATACTCATACCTACTAGAAAACCCAAGATTAGTCAAGGTACCTACTAGGGCCCATAATATGATAAGCGGCTAGCCTATTCGCCACTTCGGGCACATTGAAATCCCGGGCAATATAATGCTTACTCAGAATAATTTGTTTATTTAATAAAGAATTTATTGCACAAAATAATACACAAACGTGAATTTAATGCCAATTAGATTTGCTCCCAGTTTAACCAGTTTAGTTTAGATTAGTTTTAATAATCTCAAAATCATTTAAGAAAAGTGGCCCGACCAGGGAATTGAACCCTACGCGGCTAACGGTCTTGACGTTGTATGGAACTGGATTTGTGTTCGATATGGGGACCTACCATTATTTCCACGTCTGTCACATCATGAGACCTAATATCGGTAATCATGATTACATAAGTATATACTCTATCTACCTCATCCGGAAAAAGAGAGTGATGATATTTTTTATCCATATAAGGTGTCCGAAAATTAGTGCAAAAATTTTCACAGGGTGTAAAGAATTGATGCCTAAAGCCAAAGAATTTCACAATCATATCATATAAAAAATTAAAAAAAAAGTATTTTTCTTTTAACAAAATCGCGATTCTATGCTGTAAAATAGTTTAGAGATGATCAGCTGATCAAATAAGTGCATTAGTATTCGGAAGTAACATTAATAATTATAGACGGACTACGTGAAACAGTATATTTACGTCATATTTAAATGTATTTAATTAAGTATTTTAATTATTAACACAGTTTTTGTACTTTCGAAGACTTCGTATTTAGTCTACGTAGTAGCCTACGGGCAAGGGTCATTAACATTGTGCATCATAAGCTCATAAGAAAGCGATTATATTGTAATAAAAACACAATGTCTCTTTGTTTTTGTTTTGATTTACATTATTTTTAACAATATTTATGGCTTCAAACATCAATTCTTTACACCCTGTGAAAATTTTGTGCACTATTTTCGGAAATGTATTTTATTATATTCAAATACGTAGCTGTCTGTAAAAATATAATTTGGTAAGTATATAATAATTAATAATTATTATAATAATTATGGAAAGATATTTTGTCATCATGGCGACAGAAATAAAGGCTTTCGAAAGCTAATCTTCAATTGTCTCTAAACTTCAAATCTATAAAAATAAATAAAATTGGGGTGTCTGTGTGTAATATTAAAATAATAGCTTTTTACTAAGCGCATATGTGTGTTTGCTAGGTACACATATCAAAACTGTGTCTTTTTTAGAATTTTTGTCGTCTGTCTATCTGTCTGTTTGTCTATCTAAGGTATGTACCATATATACTAAAATAATATTTTCCGGGTTCATCGAACCATTATCTATAAAAACAACAAAAAAAACATGTTTTTATGTAGGAATACCCTTTGAATGTTTTTTTTATTTGTTGTTATAAAGGCAACAAAAATTCATTATCTGTGATTGTGAATTTTTAATTTCAACTGTCTAGGGTTCATGAAATACACCTTAGTGACAGACATACAGATGATGGACTGCAGAGTCTTAGTCATAGGGTACGGAACTCTAAAAACAATAAAAATTAAAACTTCCGTTTCCTGAGTACAGCTAGACAGGATCTTACATAGACAGTTATGCCTCTAACGATCATAAAAAAGCCATTACAAGGAAAACTTTATGATATTTTACGCCCTCGATTCTATTGGAACATGAACCAACTATGTTTCATTTAATACAGGATGTTCTAGAAAAGAATCTATTTCTAGACTTTACTTTTATTAATTCTTAAATATACGCAATAGAACCCAAAACAATGTTTTTTACTTTGTGCTTATGTTTGTACACGCCTATTTCCGAAACGACTCAACCGATTTGGAAGTAGTTTTTAAAAATATGTTGTGACGGCCTTCACTTAACAGTGTGTTCATTTCATTTTAATCGGTTAGCAAAAAAATAAGTTATATCAATTTATGTCAAATACACGTAGGGTACTTTTTGAGAAAGGGAAATCTATGCGTGCGATATCGCGAGCACAGCTAGTACAGAATAAAATAAATATTGTAAGGGCGCTCCCATACAACAAACGTATTTTTTTGCCGTTTTTACAGATCTACGGAACCCTTCGTGTGCGAGCGAGACTCCCACTTGGCCGGATTTTTTAATGTAAAATTATGACGTTTGACAGAGATTTTTTTAATGAATTCTACCGGTTCAAATTAAATATTCACAATTAAGACTGCACAATGTTTGTCGGGTCAGGTAGTTGTTTTACAAAATCAATTAAAGATAGTTTACATCTTTACTACTTTGTTTTAATGATTATGAATATAAGGATTGCAATATGAATTATTACTTTAGGTTTTGTTTTCATGTATGTAACTATTTATCTCTTTGTAAAAATTTCTTATATTTACACGTTAGAACCGTAGTTAAAATAGCTATCTCTATTTTATACTAAACTAGCGACCCTCCCCAGCTTCGCACGGGTATAATATACATGTAAAAACCCTCTTCTTGAACCTCTCTATCTATCAAAGAAAACCGCATCAAAGTCCGTTACATAGTTTTAAAGATTTAAGCAGAGGGATATACTGGACAGAGAAAACGGCTTTGTTTTATACTATGTAGTAATACTAAAGCTACAATAGCAATCTGTAAAAATTATTTATTTATAAAAACTGAACAAATTCATATTATTTTATATAATGAACACAAAAAAACGAAATTTGAAATATCAACTATTTACAATGAACAGTTTAATTCTTGTAAAAATAAAGTCAAAGCCTTACTTTTAAAACGTAAAAACAACAAAGAGTTCATTAAAAAACACTGTAATAATCAATGTATGTAAGTAAATCTCGGGTTTGTATTGTGGGTGAAGTGGTATGACATGGCCGGCTGTCCATTACCAGATGACTGAGCCGCTGGGAAACGCTGAAACATCGCTTTGTAGCGTCGGCTTGTATGAAGCTAATACATTACCTTGTTATATATACACGTGCTTCACAGAAATACCTCGTATTTTTCAAAAATCTCTCGTATGTTCACTCAATC
Organism: Lasaia peninsularis; assembly: GCA_018236625.1. Taxonomy (NCBI): domain Eukaryota; kingdom Metazoa; phylum Arthropoda; class Insecta; order Lepidoptera; family Riodinidae; genus Lasaia; species Lasaia peninsularis. The sequence continues at coordinate 9,038 of DVZL01002130.1, forward strand.
TATACGAATAAAGAAAATTGGAGTGTCTGTATGTAAATAACCGCTTTTTACTAAATGCATATTATGTTTGTTTACAAGATACACATCCCAAAATAATTTTATTTTGCATTTAGTTATGTCAAACGCATTTTTTTTGCGATAATATTTTATTTAAAAATTAAAACAATATTATTAATTTTTTTGTGTCAAATTGAATGTTAACACATTCAATTATTATATCAACAGCAAAATATTCTGCTATGCAAAAATTTAAATTTGATGAAACTTAAGTTAATGCAATGCTGCTCTTTTTTAAAATCTAGATGTAATTCTAAATCAAGTGCAAAATGCTAGTGCTCAGCTTAAACTTTGCTGTAAAGTGAATTTCAACACTTTTAGTGGAGAAGAAAATTCACGAATCACTTTGAATTCACGCATAAAAAATTGCAAACTTTTTGAATGGTTTTATTTAGTAATGCGCGGACAGAGAAACAAATACAAATACAATTGCTGATATTATGTTCAACGTTACGGTGATTATAATATTTTTAAACGAAAGCAATTTTATTTTTAATTTAATTATAATATTTGAAAGTTACATAGATATATTTTTTTAACATTATCAAAGTGGAGTCAAAAAAGTTGTATATTTTTATTTATATTATAAAAAATGCCGATTTTTTAAATCATACATAAAAAAATATTTTAAAAATCATGAAATTATACATGTTAGGATAAATTACCCAACAATTTTACTGATTACTAAAAAAGAATACTTATTTAATGTGTAATTTTAATTAAGTACGTGTATTTTTTATAAATACAACAACCGACGATATTAAAGCTTTTTTGAAAATAGATTTAACGAAAACTTTTATTTTTTAATTTTTTTAAAAATATACAAATAATATATATAGTTATAAAATATATATTTTAGCTGTAATTTTCGCTGTATCATCTAAGTAATCTGTATAAAATGTCAATTTAAACTAACAATCGCTATTGTTTTTAAGACTTTCATTTTTTAATCATTAAATTTAAATTTTATACCAATTATAAGAAAATCAAACGCAAAGCGTAATGACAATTACCAAAAAAAATATTGCTTAATATTAAATTCTGTCATTTCTAAGCTTGAAGTAATTATTAAAACTATACAACCATTTATAAATTTCATAATAATTATATTAATTTAGTCGTTTACAGTGTAGAAAACATAGCTCTTTTTATGCAGTAGAGTAAAAAGTATAAATAAAGTTTTGATTTGAATATTGTATTTAATACAAAATATATATCCTTCTCTTTACAAATAATATATTTTTAAAAATATTATAATTTTTACGATACTTTTTAATTATAGATTATAAGTCAAAAACACTTTTCAAAAAGTATATCTTATTTATAAGTAAAAATAATTTTTTGAAAATAAATAAATATTGACAATTACAACTGTAATGGTAATTTTTTTCTTTACATTTCTACTTTTTAACGGGAGATCATTTTTTAAAGCCCGGAAAAGCAGGATGTTTTTATTTATAATATTTTGAGGAATAAAATTAAAATAAGTCTTATTAAGTCCTACACAATTATTTATAAAATTGTAATTGATGGTTTACAACGTTCATCATTTTCACGTGCACAAAGTCTTCAGGCGGCGTAGTAATAAAATAAATTGAAAAAGAACTAAGATTTATCACCGGCAAATAGAAAATATACTTTACCTGGTATAACGATGATTTTATTAACCCGTGGTTTTATTAACGTTTAAATTTCCCGCCGTTAATCTTGGAAACTGTCACGACTTCTTCGGATAGATTGCTTTCTAATTGAATAAAATTTTCACTTACCCTTAGGCACGACGAGGATTGCACGACGGGTGGGCACCGAGCTGGGCACAGGACCGCTCTGTTCAACCCCGCGACCACAACTGATTTTCCACCGCGAAAACTTCCCTGATCGCGTCATCACTCACCCCATTTCTACCCGACCAATGATTCGACGTCGATTTCCACGAAGCCTTCCGATGACGTCCGAGAGTTACCGAACGAATGGGGTGGCGATTGGATCTTTTAATCTGAAACGTAAATGCATACAAAAAGAAAATAAGTGAGCTGTAAGCTCCCGCGCTAGATGTAGGCCGACTCTGTGCAACAGGTAGAGCTTCCTCGCTTGATATAGACGCTACGGCGTAGAGCTTGGATGCTATTTTTCGAATTTCGAATTATTTAATTTTAGAATAAATCTAATATAACACTGAAGTATATTTCTATCTACACTAATATAATGAAAGCTAATGTATGTTTGTTACTAATTGAAATAATCTAGACCTAAAATTTATATTTTGAAACTGCTTCTGTGGGGTTAAATTTTTCACGCGTATAAAAATATAAAATCTTAGTAAATCCATCTGATGTATTAACTCTAAATTGTTACATATTGTATACTTTCTATTCCTTTATTTCCTTGGCACTTGGTGAAACCTCATTTTATTTGATTAAATTATGTTATATACTTTTCATATATACTAGCCTACCGGTTTAATTTTTTACAGCATCTTCAAGGCCATGTTATTTAAATGAGAAACCAAACCTTATATATAAAAAGTGAATTAGTGAAACAGTGCCAGTGTTTAATAAAATTTAATCTAAATTTTTCATATTGTATCTGTATCAGATATAATAGTCAACTACCTAATATAAGGGATTGGGTCAGTTTTTCTACAAAGCGACTACTATCCGACCTCTACAGAATAAAAGAGAAACTAGGCCTAATCCGAGAATAGGTCGAATTGGAATACACGTATCCAGGGTCTCTCACGTGTTTTTTAATGTAAGAGCGCTCAGGAAATGTTACCATAATGGAAGCCTGAAGCGCTAACCTTTAGACCACCGAAACCTTTTAAAGCTCTCTTAATAAAGTCTAAATTCTTCAAAATAAAAACCCGTTAAAAAGTAATTAACTATTTTAATTATTTTAAAATTAAAGTACATTTTTAATGTGTAAAGTTATAAAGTAACTTTATATTTATGCTCTAATTATAGCTTGGTTGTATTGAATAGTATTATAAACCACTAGCTTTGCCCGCGACTTCGTCCGAGTTTTTATTTTATTATTTTATTTTATACATTTACACCATAAAAATCTAAAGTAAAAGTAACCTAAACGGTTCCTTATTAAATTAGCTATCTGCCAGTGAAAGTCCCGTCAAAATAGGTCCAGCCGTTTCAGAGATTTGCAGGTACAAACAGACAGGCAGACAGAAATTCTAAAAAATATTGTTTTGGTATATGTATCTTATAAACATACATATGCCCTTAATAAAAAGCGTTTATTTTAATATTACATAAATATACTCCAATTTTATTTATTTGTATAGATGAATTGAAATAAACTAAAATTTAGGGTTTTAGATAAAATATTTAAAATAAGTAAAATTTTGAAAATTTTAAAATCGCCTCTGTTTTAGACCACAGGCACTGAGTGTGTGGTCGGTGGCTCGAGCATCGTCTGTATCCAACTTAGATGCACGAGGTCCCGGGTTTGACTCCCGGATAGGGCAACTTATTCTCATGCGTTATATTTCAGTTTATGTGAAAAACATAACGTTGACATTAGATTCGTGCCCCATATGCATATAAGGAACTTGCGACCTGTCACATTACGAGACTTAATATTATTGGTTAATCATAGGTGCATATCTATGGGCGTAACGGTATTTATTTATTTAAAAAAAAAGAAACTCGTTTTTATTTAATTCAAAATCGATTCCCGAGTGTGTATCCGATCGTTTGGGGAACAAATATTGCAATGAACGTAGTGTGGTCGTTAAATTTTATTTTAACATTAAAATAAATTGAAACAGTCCCATAATCCTCCCTGATTACGTGCACCGCAAAATACAAATTGTGTGTAATTGAAATCCCTTCAAATGGATGGTTCAGGGGACTGTTACGTGTGTCCCCTTAGATTACTTGTTTAATTCTTGACCACGACCGGTACAGTCCATAATCTAAGTTGTAAACTAAATCTTAGACCCGTCTCACATATCCCCGTAAGCCTGGCTTGCTTGCTATTTGAATGTTCCATGAATTAGTATGCGAGTTCCATTCGCCCCAATGTCCCAATGGGTTATTCTATATAAGAAGCGCTTATTCTATACTTTTAATAATATTGCGTTGTCGAATTATATTTACACAAATATGTATGTGACTTACATTAATAAAATGTTAATAAAAAGATTAAATAAGAACTTAAAATGCTTTAAAATTTTTAGAAAAAAATGTTTATTACTAATTTAATAATTATAAAATGGTACGTTAGTATAAAAAAATATACCATCCATTATATTATATTATAATTCCATTTATATTATCTTAACTTAAAATGTAGGGGTTTCTAATTTAAGGTTGAATCAGTTGTAAGATTTAAAATATCGCACGCTTAGAATTAAAGAGACCGAATTCAAAAATGCTTATTGGGATAAATAAGCAAGAAAGTCTTTCAAAATTATAGTATTGGATACATCTTGATATATCTTTTTCGTGTTTCGCAAACCATGGGCTTTAACCAAATTTGTGGATTAGCCTTTTTGATTACACAATTACAATGTAAGTTTATATTAGTACTGAAATGGTAAATTCGAATATTATATGTCAATTAATAAGATAATTTTTTTACTCTGTCTTTCATCACTAATTAAAACTTTATCAAATTCTAATTCAGATGTATTGTTAATTAATAATTGATATCATGAAGTCAAAAGGCACTAGTTAAGAAAATATTTTAGGTTGAAATCGATTTACTTAAAAAGAAAGATACTGATTTTATTAGTTTACTAGCTGTGCCCACGACTTCGTCCGCTTTTTTAATTGACAGATAGACAAAAAATCTAAAAAATATTATTACCTCTTAAACATTCATATGCATTTAGTTTAAGGCTGTTATTATAATATTACATACAGACACTCCAATTTTATTCATTTGTATGAATTTTATGTTAGAAAGAGATTAAAAATAGCCACGGGCAGCGGAATTTGTTATGTGAAGCCATAATTAGTTAATAACTATTAATATTAATAATTTCTTGTACAAAATACGATGTGGAAAAATGTATCATCTTCATCAAAAACATAATCATATTCATCATAATCATCTGCATCAGCTTATTTCAGTCCACGTGGGCCTCCAACTTTCATCAGTCCGATGCCACCACCTACCATCTTTAAGTCGTCGGTCCACCTGTTCGGGGCTTATTCTAAGCTTACCGAGATGCGGTACAAAAGTAGTAACAAAAGTAAAAAAACGTAAACTATGAATTATTAAAGTAAAAACAAGAATTTATAAATTAAACACCAAAGGAGGTAAAACCGGGAGGCAATCGCTAGTTATGAAATGAAATTATAAGTAACATTTATGGAATAGGTCGGCAGAATGGTTCAATTTGTAAGCGGGATCTTGGGATACGTTCATTTTGTGTAATACAGGACCGACGCGAAATCATTCCGGCGGTCGCTTGAATTATGCAAATATGAATCCAAGTATGTGTTTGTGCGAACAAATATCCCTTTCGATTTGGATGACCGTAAGTATTAAAATTTGGTACCTATTGTAAGATCTGATTTTGAAATCCAGAAAAATATTAAATTTTTTTTTTGGGAATTAAATTGGAATTAATTTTTTATGTTTATTTTAAAAATATACCTTCGACTTTGGATTATACCGTAATTAATAAAATTATTTTCTTCGTACTTTTTCTGTTAAAAAGTAATTAATTAATTATGTTTATTTCGATGAATTTTGATAGGCTCTTGAATTATACAAAAATGTATCCAAGTGTTTGTGCGAAAAAATATACCTATATACCTATATAATATACCTATATGCTTTGGATAATCGCAATTATAAAAATTTGGTATTGTAATAACTGATTTTGGAGTTCAGGATAATTTTTTTTAATGTTGTTTATTTGGATGAATGTAATCTTGATTGGAGTATCCAAAATGGTTATATCTTATCAAAATCCTACCCAAAATACGTATATTATAAATAATAAATATAAAAAAACGAAAAGTAGAAAAATAGAATGGTCCAGCTGCTATTACTATACAGAGCAATGAAATAATACTAAACATATTATATCGTTAAATATTATTTAACTAATCAACCATCACCAACCAGACAAACAAATAACTTTAAATACATAGCAATTTAAGATATATTTAACTAATATGATCAAATAGACACATACAAACATACATATCTTCCCGCCATGTTTCTTGTGGATTAGGCAGAGAGTATCGAGTGCCAAGCTTACATACTTGCCTAGCTTCCTTCTCATTAATTATTCTCGTCACTCAAACACACCGGTTTCTGAGACTCCAGACACCATCCTTGGATAACACATATGAGCAATTTGTCGTGAAATGTCAACATAGGTCACCCCAGGTAGTATGGTAGAAATAATATAATATTTGCGTTTTGGGAAATGTTTGGCCTCATTTAATACATCACGAAAGTCTAGGCGGAAAATTATAATTATTGGTAAAAGTTATTTATTTAAAGTTAGAATGAATTAAGATGTCAGTTTTAAAAACAGGTATACAACGTCTGTAGGAGGCAATTTAAAAATTTGTCCCGAAGGCGTCGCGTCGGCTACGTTGCCTATATTATGCGGGCAAGCTAACGGCCGCTCGTAGCACGCCGCCCCTGGTTAATGTGCTACGAAGCTACGAGAATTGCTACTTTAATGTAGCGGTTTACTTGAGCAGTTCATTGTCCATTATAAATCAAATAAATTATTATTGAAGAATAAAATTTATATGCAACTACTAGCTTTTTGCCCGCAGCTTCGCCTGCGTGAATTATTTTAATAAAATAGATAATTTTTAAAGAGTAGATTTTTTCCGACTTCCAATACTCATTGCGTAAAAACATTCTTTTTCATGTATAAGCTACTTCGCTGTAAAGTTTCATCC